>QUSF01000005.1:44210066-44258238 GCA_003676055.1 Chloebia gouldiae | reverse complement strand
TGGGATACTGGGAAGGAATTCTTGCCAGGGTGCAGGGTTAGATGGGAAACTGGGAAGGAATTCTTGCCAGGGTGCAGGGTTAGATGGGAAACTGGGAAGGAATTCTTGCCAGGGTGCAGGGTTAGATGGGATACTGGGAAGGAATTCTTGCCTGTGAGTGTGGGGAGGCCCTGTAAGGGTTCCTCAGGGAAGCTGTGGCTGCCTCTGGATCCCTGGAAATGTCCAAGGAGAAGTTAAACAGGGCTTGGCTTGCCCTGCGACAGCGGAAAGCGTTCTCGCTGTGGAGCTGGATGCGCTTTAAATCCCCTTCCAACCCAAGGGTTTTGTGGTTCTCATTTCTTTTTCCCAGCAGCACATAGTTTCTATACTTGGTGGCAGAACAAAAGCCACAGGGCTGAGAGCTGCCCTGAAGCTAACCTGAGCTCCGTTTGCGTTCCTCTCCCAGGAGAGACGATGCGGATCGCCTCGTCGGAGTTCGCGGACGATCCCTGCTCCTCGGTGAAGAGGGGCACCATGGTGCGCGCCGCCCGGGCCCTGCTCTCGGCCGTCACTCGCCTGCTCATCCTGGCTGACATGGCCGATGTCATGAGGCTCCTCTCACACCTCAAAATCGTAGGCCTTTTTCACCTTCTCTCTGGGGTTTGCGTGCTTTGTGCGCGGGAAAAAATGGGTCTGCAGTCCCTGCTCTCCATTTGGTTCCCTTAAAGCAGATCAGCAGTGGGGGTTAACAAATTTCTGCATTGGTCTCATTCATTTTCGAATTCTGCAGAAATTAATATTTGAACACGTAAAGCAAAATTTGTGACCTGTCTTCAGTGACTGGACTAATACTGCTGTTAAATAGCCCTCTGACCTGAACTGAAGCATTTGCTCCCCTCACATCCTATCCCATTTACTTCCCTAGTATTTTTGTTTTCTGGCACAGTTTAGGTACTGTAGTTGTCTACTTTTTTTTTTTTTTTCTTTTTTGTGACTTCTGAATATATTTAAAGACTGAATTTTTAATTTGGAGAGAGACAATAATAAAACTGTCTAATCAAAGAATAAAGAGGAATTAAAGATTAACAGCTACTTTGGACAGATTTATACTCACTTTTGACCACCACCATTCTCATTTTTATACAGGAGACTCAGAAAGATTTTCAGTTGAAACTATGAAGTACATTTTTCCACTCTCCCTAGCTGTTGCACTGTTACATTCTCACTGCAGAAACAAACCATCAAAAATCTTTGAAACAAAATAAGATTGTGCAGAAAATCACATATAGGATATTTAAAGCCTGTAGAGTGCATGTGTGTGTTTAACAGAAGAGATGGAGAGTTATGCAGAGTTGCTTCTTTTTAGCAACCGTTCAAAAAGTATTTCCTTTTTTTTTTTTTTTTTTTGTTTTTTTACATTTGTCTTTTTGACAGTGTAACTGCACAACAATCTCATGTTCTGGAAAAACAGTGAGAACCCTCCAACTTGCAAACTGTGCAGATAACCTGAATAGCTGGAAAACAGTTTTCATAAGGAAAGAGGCCGATTTTTCTGCACAGGTTCTAGTGAGCTCTGCTTTAATGAATAAAATGCTGCTCTCAGAATTGTCAGCACGTGGCTCTGGTTATGTGCAGTGTAAGCAGTGTCTCTCTCCAATATGCTTTTAATTTTTCCTCTCTATAATGCTCCATGTAACTGTAATTCAAATTGTCCTTTCCTAGCAAGGCCAACAATTGAATATCATAAACAGCAGGTTTTTTTCTGAACCTTATGATGAAAATTTGTATTCAAGCTCCTTCATGGGCAATAAGAAATTCTCTTTTGCCATTTGCAGCAGAGTACTCTGTTATGTAAAATAGAAATGTCCAGTGCTGGTTTGTAAGTGGCTGTATTTACTGGCACAGTTTGCACCCCAGATTTGCAAGGGTCATGTCTGGCAGTGTGGTTTGTAACCTCTGCATTTACCTGATGGCATTACAAGTCTGGTTTCAGAAGTCAGTGATCTCTGGTTCTTTTCAGCAAAATTCAACATAAGGACCTTAACTGTCACTTTTAATTCATCTTAAAAAGGGTAATTTATTTCTGAGGCTTGAACATGGAAATATCCTTATTTTACCACTTTACAGTGCTAACTGCTTTTAGACAAATGAATTACTAGGGGGAAAAGTGGTTATACTATACAAAATTGACAGAGGAACAGGCTCTTCTATTGACTCAAAGGTAACCTTCAAAGACTTGTATAAGTTACCCATAAAATTAATGAACTAAAATAATTCTGCATGTCAGAGTGATGAAGCCTGATTTATGCTGAATTGTGCTGTAATCAGTTCTTTCTGAAAGCATGTCAAAGGCTTCCCAGGAACTGGTGCATTTTAATTAGTGTTTTAGAGGGATTATATGCAGGTGCTTTCTGGAAGGACTCTTGGTCATTGCATTCAGGTTATCTTTTGCACTGCTAAAATTAGAAATAGTGGTTATTGCAGAAGCTTTTGTAACACATTAAAAAACCATGTACCATTATAATATGTGGTCATGCACACAGAGAATTATAGATCTATTGTAATTAACTCCAGGCTAGTTAATCAGAGGAACAGATCAGTTGAGTGTTTTCTCAAGGATGGAGAACTTGCCCCAGTATGAATTTGTAAAAAAGAAACTGTAATAATAAAAATATCATTAAAAAGGAGCTTGTGCTCCTGACCTTTTTAGTATTTCCCATAACTGATTTCTTAATTTTGGAATCTGCGGTCTTGAGCCCTGAATGACATGATGGAGCACAATCATGATCCTTTGAAATCCTTTGAATTCCACTTATCAGAGTGGAATCTCTGACAAATTTTTCAGGAATTCTATTTAATATGGAGCAGGATTTAGAAAAATGTGTATCAGTTTGTCATGCCTGCGCTTGGCATTGCAAACAATTAAGATGGAACTTTCAGGTGTTTTAATGTAAATGTTTCTTCATTAAAAAGGAAAATGTGCATATTATCCAAGAAGTTTTGCAAGAGCAAATGATTTAATACAAGGATGATTTTGTAATTTCTGTTAGTGGTAAGGCAGTCAGTTCATTTTTTAAAAACTGTGTTCTCCTTAAGAGTAAAAAGAAGAGATAACTTGGATTCTGAATAAGCTTGTAGCTTGTAAATCAACAGAACTTGGTTTATAATTTCCAACGTAATAGCTATGAATTTATGTTCCGGAATTATACATTTTCCAATAGAAATGTATGAGTTTGCTACTGTACTGCCCTGTAATTTGTAAATCTGCAGTAAGTAGGTAAGAGCTCAAAATGAAAATATACTCTCTCAGTGGTAGGAAAACACAGAGCAATTCAAGCAATAAAAAGATGGGTTCTGCACATAATTGTGCCTTTCTAAACTACTAGACACCAGCTACCGCTGAATTTATCAATTCCCAGCCGTGTCTGGAGAGCTGCAAACCCCTGCTTGTCTCCATGCCAATAAGCCATTGCCTTTTGAGGGGAAAATTTGTTATGCATGTTCTTATGAACTGCAGCTTTTAGCTGAACAATAGCTTTTATCAAGAAGGATCAGTAGCATCCTTTCAGTTCTCAGTGTTTTTGCTTGGAATTGCATTTTTATCTTGCGAGGGAGAGAAGTACAACTTTGAATTCCCATCTAGTCACAGTAATGCTTCCTTTACTTATTGCACAAAAAGAGCATTTTATCCCTTTAGATATTCTTCTGGCTTTGCAAGATGTAAAGGTTTACAATACATTTGGATCAACTTGTTGGTGTAACTGGAGTTTTATACTTTTGTCTAGCTACAGCATCACTGCAAAAATGCAGGTGTGGGTTTTTGGGTAATTTTTTTTCTCAGTGTTTAGTAACTAAAGAATGAAAGCTCAGAGCTGAGAAAAAAAATAATACAAATATTTTGGGTTGAAGTGATCATTTGTTTCACAAAGATGGAGTGTTTTGGATTTATCAGGGTAAATTTAAAGCTTAATGGTAAGTTTGAATTTCCTTTTTAAAATATTTCTTGTCCAGAAGTTATAACTTTCTTTGTTTTCCCACAAAGCCTTTACCACACTTTAAGAACATAGTCATGTATTTTCTTTTGAGCCCCACAGATATGAAATATTTCATCTGATAAGTGTGGGTGGGGAAATTAAAACAGTGATATCTTTGACATTAGTTTTCCATGATCCCAAAGCACAGTAAATGGACAGTAATGCAGAGTGACAGCTGCTCTATTAAAAACCTAATTAAAGTTCATGGGACTCTCATAAAGCTTCTGTACAGTGATGGATGTGAAACCTAAATTGGATCCATGTAAGACAGAGTACTGGGTGGAATAATCACAGGGTGATTTTTCAAAGAGTGGATTAAAATGCTGACAGAGCTGATTTATTGTGTTGTAGGTAGAGGAGGCACTAGAAGCTGTGAAAAATGCAACAAATGAGCAAGATTTAGCCAATCGTTTTAAGGAATTTGGGAAGGAAATGGTTAAACTGAACTATGTGGCTGCAAGGAGACAACAGGTGAGTACAGGAGGGGTTGGAAAAGTCCAACTTTGTCCTAAAATTCTCCTGTTTTATGTCCAATTCTGGTTTAAAATGTACAGTGAACCATTAGGTGCTATGTCATGGCCTATAATTTGATCACACTGATTATTTTTGAATGTGATGAAGTGTTTCAGAAGTGGCATTTCTTTAAGAGTACCTTCCAAGAGGCCTCAATTAATAACAGATTGAAGGGTGAAAAGGGAAGTGATTCAGGAGGTTAAGGATAGTTTTAATTCGATGATTATTCCCATTTAATTCTAACCTATGCAGATTTCAGGTCACTCTGACAGCTGGTAAAGCACGAGCTCTTTGCTAGTTCAGTATAATTGAAGTTCAGGAGGAACAGAGATCTACTTCGTGCTTAAAACCATTATTAATATTTTTCAGATATTTTTTGAAAAAAATTATGCATTTATACATTTATTCATTGCTAAGGCAGCTGAAAAAGAGACCAGAAATTCATGATAACATTTATTCAAATCTGGTCATTGTACAACTTTGCAATAAAGATAGCTTTCCCCTGAACCCTGCCCTTTTCAAGGCACTGTAGAGTTGTGTAAGGTTTCTCCAACTTCAATTATATTTGAATACCACCAGTAATTCAAGGATGTGTCATCTTTTTACTGCATTGAACACTGGATTTGGAAAGCTTGCTTTCTATATTCATCCGCCTATTTACCTTATTTTCTGAATTGCAGTAATGAACATTTTCTTCTGAATCATGATTGTGGGGCATTTTTATGAAAAACAGCATTTTGGCAGTTATACTAAAATTGAATCATTTTATATCTCAAGGTGGAAGAGATCTGTAAGCTCAACTCCCTGCTCCTTGCAGGACTACAGAAAGCAAACCATGTGACTAGGGCAAAGAAATTAAAATATAGGATCTAGGCACTCTATGGAGAATGCTCTTCGGTACATTCAGACACTTCCCCTGTGGAAACAGAGCTGCAACTATGGGAAAAAGAGGAAAATGTGAAAGTTAATGGATGTTTATGTCTCTTAAGTTCTCATTGAAGACACAAGAGTATGGCAGAAATTCTCCCTGAAGACTGTTACCTGCCATCCACGTGTGGTTGAAATTAATCAGTGGGTAGAACCTTTAAATCCAGAATATCTGTGTCCTTTTTCAGTGTTGCTGATTGATTCCATGTATGGACATAAATAAACCATTCAGCTCTCAAGACTGGTTTGTTCATAGTTTTAAAGTAGAAGTAATAATATTTTGTTAATTCTAATGAATATTATGAGGGCTGTCTTAATGTTTGTAAGGCTTTCAAGGACATTATGATACACACTATAACTGAAAAAAATCAGGTGTTAATAATAATAATATGTGTTTCTGATAACATATTGTGCAGTATTGATTCTTGTCAGAGAAAACAAAAGAAAGTATCTGTCATATTCTAAATATAAAATCTCTAAATGATATGAGGAATAGAGCAAAATATGAAAGGAAGCAAAATAGAAACATTGAGAGGCATGTTTATTAGGTCTTTAAGAATTAAAACCATATGGTGTTAGGTTATAGGTTGGACTGGATGATCTTGAAGATCTTTTCCAACCTAATTAAGTCTTTAATTCTGTGATACTCATCTATGTAATACTTCTAGTTTGATGTTTTAAAAGTCTACATTATGATAATTTTATAAAGGGTATAGGAGTAATAATAAGACAAAGCACTTGCTGCAACAGGAGTGTTTGCACTTGCATTGCCATTATGGATCAGCAGAAGGAATCCAGTTTGGGAAAAGTAATTCTGAATGTTTTATGTACATTTCTAATGGGTTTTTGCAAAAGGGAAGTGACTCTTTGGTAAGATATTGCGAGCAGAATGTAACAGCTGTAGTGACACGGAAGGACTTCTTTGGGCAGGTGGGGAATTCTTGCAGTGATTTATGGTGGGTTCTTCCATGGATTCCATCTCTGCCAAACCAGGCGGTGCATTCTAACACAAACCCCTTTGGTTTCCAGCTCTAAAAGCTGTGTGTTCTGACGCAGGAGCTGAAGGATCCTCACTGCCGGGACGAGATGGCCGCGGCCCGCGGGGCCCTGAAGAAGAACGCCACCATGTTGTACACGGCCTCGCAGGCCTTCCTGCGCCACCCCGACGTCGCGGCCACGAGGGCCAACAGGGACTACGTCTTCAAGCAGGTGCAGGAAGCCATTGCTGGCATCTCCAACGCTGCCCAGGCCACCTCGCCCACCGATGAGAACAAGGGCCACACTGGCATAGGGGAGCTTGCTGCTGCTTTGAATGAGTTTGACGTGAGTATCAGCACGGTGTGGTGAATGAAGTGTGCCTCCACGCGACCTACAGAGCTTTTAGCTAAGTTGTTCCTCTACAGGACTTAAATTCCCCTTTTTGTTCACATCCATTTCCTCAGAGGCAAAGGGCAGACCTCGATTTGTATTGGTTTTGGTGGGGAATAGTTGTTTGATGCTAATGGACTGGAATTGCGAGGAGTTATTTGTGCTCATGTGCAGTGGCATATGAGTTCATGTTATCCTTAGGATCCTTGACAAATCTCACTACATGGTTCTAGAAAATGCAAAGTCTGATTAATCTGGCAGTTATGTGACCAAGATCTGGGGTTGCTTGATTGGTAAAATCATGTTTGTCTAGCAAGCCAGGAAGACAAGACAAAAAATGAAAATGGTGATGGAGCTCAGTGTCCTGGAAACATTAATATTCAACTTGAATCATGAATTATGTTAATCAAAGGTATGGAAAAAGCATCTTTCAAACAGAGTTGATAGCAGTCAGTTCAGCTGTGGGCAAAGTGCTGCAGCCTCTGTTCCAGCAATAGATACAGTTTCGCTTAAGCAACTTTTCTGACAGCTAATTATTTGGCTGCTAATTTCATTAGCAGTCGTGTCTGATGATTTTTCCCTGTGTCACATGTGAGGCTTGTTCTTCAGGCAGTGAACAAAAAGGTTATTGCAGACAGTCTCTGACAATGTTTTCATCTTTCATTTTGACTTAAGGCAAAGACTTGTTGAAGTTGTTATTGGGGAATGGTGTCCTTTTCACTTTGATTAAGACACAAGGCTGCAATCCCAGCATCTGTCACGAGCAATCAGGAGCTGCTCAGTCCTTCTGCATTTAGGGCTGGAAGTGGAGGTGTAGTGCAGGTGGTTCTCCCCACAGCATGTTGGACTGCGCTTGTCTCCTCCATCTATCCTTACATCTGTGGGTTTCCTGCAAAATGTGGGTTAAGATTTAAGGAATTCCTCAGGGTTTTCAGGGCCCTCTCAGCTCACAGGTCCCAGGTTGGTAAGATCCTGGGAATAATATCCCTGGGTGATGTGACTGTGGTCTGGCTTTTGTGTGGGGCTTTGCACGTTGTGGACAGCAAGGGTTTGACAAACGGACAGAAAACACGTGACTTCTCAGTCCCAAACTGATGATGCTGCTGCTGCCTTCTGGAAAAGGGGCTGTTGTTCAATGCAAAGAGAGTCGTTGTGCTTAGTGAAAATAAATGTAGTGAAGACTGTGCAAGACATCAGATATTGTCCCCTGCCTCTATGAGAATATTCACTCTTTTTCTTCTCAGGTAAAGTCTTTTCCACTTTCAGTGATGTTGCAGGAGCCATGCATGTGTGTGGGAGATGTGTAGCCATATTAGTGTGTTCTGTTCATAACTATGTGTGGAAAAACAGCCTTTTTGGGGGAATTCTCTCTCTCATTTTAGGAAACTAAATGAAAACTTTGACTTACAAGGGTACAGAGACTGAAACAATTGTACTATTCATTTTCTAACTCACTGCTTAACTGTTGAGTGAGATTTATTCACACCTAAGTTTGCATCAAAGATGACATTCTCTAACCTCCAGAGGAAGTCAAAATTTATAGCTGGTGATGGTGGGATGATCGTGAATTTATGTTTTACAAACAAGCAAAATTAACAGATTAGTGAAACTATGTCATGAGTTAAAAGGTGGTGGAGAAAAAATACTTGCTTTTTATGGTGGCTGTCTATTACATCAGCAAGGAAAGGGATCTTTGTGTTTTCTAATGAAAAAAATTTTACAGAATATTTATTTTGCAGTCTCAGTAATATGACTTGCAATCAGTTTATATTTGGTAGCAAGTGCTTACTAAACCCTGCATTATATGCCAAGATGATTATTCTGTATTAAAAATAAGTTTACAGTTCTTTTCCATAATTTTAACACTTCTCAGCCTTCATTATTTCAAAATTCAGAATCAGTGTTCTGTGGCTTAGTGCTTCAAATAACTGCAGTGTGAATAATTTGAACTTTTTCTCAGTCTAAATATCATCACATGGAATACAAATAATTATTCTACCTATTTGATGCACAGCCATTGTGTTTAACTAGGTGTTTTGATAATTGTCGCACTCTATCCATGGAGGGCTGGGGTTGTGTAAAGTCACCTGTGAGTTATTAGCAGTAAAGTTTTGAAGATAGTTGTCATTTATTGCTTCTCAGAGATAATTTATGTAGAAATAAGGAGAGCTCACAAATCTGTTCCTTAGTAGATTTTTTTTTTCCTTTAAAGTCCTATTTGAAGTTGATGACAAAAGAACATGTTTAATGCCTTGTTGCTTTGTCCTTTCACTTCCATGTTGCTGCTTTAATCCTAGATCATTCAAAAATAGGTATTTCTGGTCTTACTAGTAATTTATTATTAAAATTTGGCATATATTTTATGCTCATTAAATATTTCTAAGTTCTTAATGCAAATGGATGTGCACAGTTTATTTCCTCCTCATGATATTTGGCCAAATTTATGGAAGTTGCACAGATAAATTTTTGAAGGACTTAATTTGAACTCTGAAAAGGCTCTGTTTTCACTCAGGAAATGGTAGTTTTGACCTGATAAGGTCTCATCTCTTCTGGTTATGGAGGGACTGCTTTGTTGGCACATGTTAAACTGTGGGATGGATTTATTTGGTGTCCTCCCCACAGCCCTCATGGTGTGCAGCAGAGACAGGACCCACACATCAAACTGGAGTGTGGTGGGGAGGTAGATAAAAAGAGAATGAAATTATTGAGTGAGAAGAAATGTAATGAGAAGGGCCAGGAAACTGGGCTGGATGCAAACTGAGATGGAGATAGATGGCATCGCCACTGATGTGTATTGGGAAACTGCAAAGGGGTAAAAATACTTGTGGATGTAAAAATATAGATTTGTATCTAGAAATAAAGGAATAACTTTGTTCAGGGAAGGGAGTGGAGCTGGGGAAGGGTCTGGAGCAGCTGAGGGAGCTGGGAAGGGGATCAGCCTGGAGAAAAGGAGGCTCAGGAGGGACCTTGTGGCTCTGCACAGCTCCTGACAGGAGGGGACAGCCGGGGTGGGTCGGGCTGTGCTCCAGGGAACAGGGACAGGACAAGGAGAAACAGCCTCAGGCTGGGCCAGGGATGTTTAATTTGGATATCAGGGAAGTTTTCTTCACCCAAAGGCTTGTCCAGCCCTGGCACAGCTGCCCAGGGCAGTGCTGGAGTCCCCAAGCCTGGGGGAATTTAAAAGCCATGTGGATGTGGCACTTGGGGACAGGGGTTATTGGTGGCCTTGGCAGGGCTTTTCCAATCCAAACAATTCTGTGATTCCAGGATTATCTGTGCCACAGCAAGGGCTGCACACAGATTGTTCCCCATGATGGAATAGAGAGGGGGCAGGGACAGGTAAAAATAGGATTTACTGGGCACTTAGGATCTCTGGTGAGTAGGAGGGTGCCTGCTCTCAGGATATGGACTGGGATTACAATTCCTGAGTCCTGAGGAGTGGAGCTGTGTCAGTGGGATGTGCTGACAACACCTCAGAAGTGCTAATCACAGTGGAAATTCAGATTCTAGGGGTTTCAGACCTACATTTCTTTACATTTTAAGCATTTCTAAGTAATTTCCGTTAGATTTGGATATGAAAACTGAGGATAATCATTCTTGTACAGTGGTGGGAGGGTGGGAGTGTGGGTGTTGCAAATATAAAGCTGTTTACTATGCATGCACCAGAACTCCATAAAAAGGATTATTTCTGTGTTTGAAGCAAGGCTTGAATTATCTGCAATAAAATTAAATAGAATTTACAAATCCTCTGGCTTAGGAAGGGGAGGAGAAGATACCTAAAGGAAAAAAGGACCAAAACCCCTTTTCTCCACTGGTGCCAAAAGCAAATATCTGTTGTTTTCTGTATTGCTCCAGAAAGAACTGATAAGATGGCTTAGCTGACTTTTCTTCCTGACTTTTGTGTTTGTGTGTGCAAGTTCTGCCTCTGGCAAGGGAATAAAATGATATTTTGTTTGTTAAAATAAATATATAGTGCTTGATTTTAATATATGTTAATCCAAACAGGCAAGCCCTATAGCTGATCTTGTTTTATCTGATGTTTTATCATTTTTTTTTATCTTTTTAAATATTTGATTTATTGTTTCTCTGTATTTTATCTTTAAAGTCACAGTCCAGCAGTGTTGATCCTTGTTACATCTCCAACTGCTGAACCTGTGGGTCACCCCTTTGCTCTCTGGTTTCTGAGTATGAAAATAATCTGGTTTATAAAGGAATTTAAAGGAATATAAGGGGAAGTGGTCACAGCACCAAACCTGCCAGAGTTCAAGTAGCATTTGGACAATGCTCTCAGGCACAGGGTGGGACTCTTGGTGTTGTCCTGGGAAGGGCCTGGACTTGGACTGGTTGATCCTCATGAGCCCCATCCAACTCAGGCATGATTCTATGATTTGATATGGTTCAGAACTGGAAGAGGTGGTTAAAATGATTTTTAGTACTTGAGGTATTTATGCATTTGGGATGGGTCCCAGGGTACTGAAATGGTACTATTTTTTGTCACGAGCAGCATTTGAACTGAGAAATTACAGGCAGAATAACTCAATCTTTAATGAATTTTTGAACAGAGCAAGTCAGCTGTCTGGGAGAGGACTACATTTGATGAGAAAGAAAGTGTCTGATAACCCTGGTCACTGTCCTCCAGGCTGTTAAACGCAGCTCATAATTAATAAATGGGCTATCATAACATATTTTGTGAATACATTCATGCTCCTTAAGGAACATTTTTCATGGCTGGAGGATGCAGTGCACCTTAAATGGAGTGAAAGATCTGATAAGTGTGTAATGAGGGGAAAACATTACAGAGACACTGAAAAGACAAAGTATCTGGGTATAGCAGTAGCAAAGACTGCTCTTTTTTTGGTAGTAAAATTAGGAGCTGTCAAAATGTGGCAGAAATGTAGCAGACAGAAAAAAAAATCCTGTATCATTAAGTTACCTTTAAAATGTTCCTTTTTGGACAAATAACTGCTAGATGATCTGAGAATGGATTTTTTTGCAGAGCATTTATGGAATTGCAATTTGCTTGTAAATATGTTCTTCAGACAAGTGATTTGTGATGCTGCAGAGAACAGGACAAAATGTGAGCTTTGAAAAGAGAATTGAAATGTGTTTGTTTCGCCACTGAAATTCATAAGGAACAATTGCAAAAACGTTACTGAACATCCAACAGCAATTTGAAACCAGACTTGTTGAGCTTGAGTAGCTCTAGCCCAGGCAAATGGCAATTTCTGTATGATAGCAACTCTATATTGAATTTAACTAGGAATGCACTGGGGAAAGTGTGCTGCAAATTCAGATAACCTCACATATGGATTTGTATGAAATATTGAAGAATCTCAGAATGGTTTGGGCAGGCAGGAACATTGAAGATCATCTCGTTTCAGCCCCCTGCCATGAGCAGGAGCACCTCCCACTGTCACAGGTTGCTCCAAGCCCTGTCTAACCTGTCATTCTCCCTTGTGCTGTCCCTCCATCCCTTGTCCCCAGTCCCTCTCCAGCTCTCCTGGAGCCCCTTTAGGTCCTGGAAGGGGCTCTGAGCTCTTCCTGGAGCCTTTTCTTCTCCAGGGGAACACCCCCAGCTCTCCCAGCCTGGCTCCAGGGCAGAGGGGCTTGAGCCCTCTAATCAGCTTTGTGGGTCTCATCTAGACTTATTCCCCCAAGTCCACAATTTTTTTGTGCTGGGAACCCCAAAATACAAGGGTTTTTTTGTGTGGTTTTTTTTTTTTGTTTTTGTTTTTTTTTTTTTGTTCCTAGTACAGCTCGAAGTGGCTTTTACACTGCCACAGTGTCAAGCCAAGTAGTCCCTGTGTGAAGGCAGCCAGGCTGCACCTCAATGTTTCTAAAACTTCTATGCAGTAGTGAGATACTTTGGCCCTTTCTGCACGCCTCAGGTCTCTTCTGAGTAAGGAAACATCAGACTGGTCGTGCTTTGCATATTAAGAAAATAATAACCAACAGCAAAATGTTGCATTTTACACTAAAACCAAAAGCTTCATCTGTTTGCAGAGGTGTGTGTTTGAGGATGCTGAACTGACGTCTCAAATGAGGAGGAATCAGAGCAAATTTTTGGGATCCTGATGATGCTGAGATGCCAAACAACCTTTTCCTTTCAGTTATTGCTGCATTTCCCATTACAGCCCCTTCTGTGTATGTATGGGTTTGTTTATATATTACTGTGGAAAGGGTCAGCTCCAGAGTGCAAAGGATAGGATGGCACTGAAAATGTCAGGATTTGAAAAGCAAATGCATGGCAAAAATGTGATTTCTGTGAAGGGAAACACCCTGAATAACTGTGGAATTAGGATCTCACTGCCTTCACTCCCCTTTAGCAGTGAGAATGGGGCTGCTGAGCTGTATTTGCTGTATAGGAGCACCATCTAGTGGGCTTCTGGTTTATTTTTTTTCATGTCTATGATTTTTTTTTTCTTTCTGAAATGCTCTTGTATAGTAAACTAGTGCTGTGGAAAGATTTAGCAATAAAAATACTTGTTGGAATTTAACCATAGCATTTTGCTACCACTTCGTTTGGTGGTGGAAAGAGCCTTTTGCCAACACACCAACTCCTGCCTGTGATTCCCTATCAAAATGCATGTAACTTGTTTGCAGAGGTCAGTTTATTTACAAAGGAATTTTTGTAGTGAGCCCTCAAGCACAAATTGGTTAGACATACTAAAAACACAGAAAAGACAAACTTTAAACACCTAATAATCATTTTTATAAGGAAATGTGTTTTGTGTAGCAGTAGTTATTGTATTATTATTCAAATTCTTGCAGGTTTCTTATTTTCTTGTTAATGTAAGTATGAATATCTGAAGTGCTAAACCGAAAACATAATAAATTTTCTTTCAAATTACATATAATAGCTCAAAAGGAGCACTAAGTGAAATGTTCTAATTAGACTACACTTGCTACTATTTTGCCTGTGTTTATTTAGCACCTCTGAGATGCTTCTGTAGCTTAGGTATGTGAGAAGTGAACACCTCCACTATTTCAGGGAAGCTGCATCTCTATTTACATTTGGAGAGCAGTCAGGAGAGGGGGCTGGGAAGGTGGGGGCTGCTGCTTCTGCTCGTGGTTGTGCACTCCTGCCTGAGTGGGATGCTCATGAAGCTGCTGGGGATGCAGCCAGCCTGGTGTGCCAGAGGGAAAGGTCAGAGAATCACAGCATGGTTTGGGTTGGAAGGGAGTTTCATGACCATCTTGTTCCACCCCCTGCCATGCCCAGGGACACCTCCCACTATCCCAGGTTGCTCCAAACCCTGTCCAACCTGACCTTGGACACTTCCAGGATGGGGCAGCCACCAACACCTTTGCAGTAAAGAATTTCTTCCCTATATCCCATCTCACCCAGCCATTCCCCCTGTCCTCTAACACCATGCCCTTGTCCAAAATCTCTTTCCAGCTCTCTTGGAGCCCCTGTGAATAATTTCTGTGTTGTTTCATCACTCCAGAGCAGCTCATTGGAGCTGCAGTTTAGCATTGCACTGTCACACTCTCCCAGCTGTATGGTATAACACAGCATTGTGGCAGGTAGGAACATTGGATTTATTGCTAAACAGGAGATCAACAGCCTTGTTAGCATTGCAGGAGACATGGACAAAGGTGCAGAAACCAAACCTGTGAGCACACAGCATTTCTTTTTGCAGTAGTGCAGGCACTTCTGACAAAGAAATACATCAAACACTCTTATTTATAAGGTCTTGTCTCCAAGTTACTCAGAAAAACTAGGTCCCTCAGTACATCATATGCTGCCTTCTGCTCAAAGGCATTTTTTCCTGCTGTCTTGTGGTTGTGGCATTGTCTAGCTAAAATATCTATCACACTTTGCTGTGGCATTTACCTTGAAAATTGCATTTTCTTTGTGTTAAGGGCAGTTGTGTATTCACTGTCTCAGGAAATATTAAAAACCCTGTGGATGTACATCCTAGGGTGACTTTATGATGCTTGTATGTGGCCAGCAGGAGCAGGGAGGTCATTCTTCCCCTGTACTCAGCACTGCTGAGGCCACACCTCGAGTGCTGTGTCCAGCTCTGGCCCCTCAGTTTGGGAAGGTCATGGAGATCCTGGAGTGTGTCCAGGGAAAGGCAACAAGGCTGGTGAGGGGCTTGGAACACAAAAATCCTGTGAGGAACCACTGAGGGAGCTGGGGGTGCTCAGCCTGGAGAAAAGGAGACTCAGGGGTGACCTTGTCACTCTGCACAGCTCCCTAAAGGTGGCTGTGGTCAGGTGGGGTTGGGCTCTGTCTCCAGGCAGCACTGACAGAACCAGAGAACACAGCCTCAAGCTGCACCAAGGGAAATGCAGGCTGGATATTAGAAAGAAGTTTTTCACAGAAAGGGTGATAAAGTTCTGGAGTTCTCTGCCCAGGGAGGTGGTGGAGTCCCCATCCCTGGATGTGTTTAAACAAAGCCTGGATGTGGCCCTTGGTGCTGTGGTTTAGTTGAGGTGTTGGGGCTGGGTTGGACTCAATGATCTTGGAGGTCTCTTCCAACCTGGTCATTCTGTGAATTCTGTGTATCCCCAGTTGTTCTGTTTGTGCTGGCTATTTTCTGCACCTTTAAGACTAGTTCTGAGAGTGAAGTGGGGGAGAAGAAGCACTCAGTTTGTTTGCAGAAACTGCACTGGATTCCCCCACATTCCTTCCCACGAGCTCTGTTGTCTGCAGCACGGACAGCAGGACAGAGCTCTCCTTTGCTTTTAGTTAGTTTTTTAGCTAGATGAGGAAAAAAGTTCCCCAGACTGTAGCTTTTCTTATTCTTGAAACTGATCAGCCTTGGTCTGAACTGAAAACTCAAAAAAACCCCAAAAGTTCAAACCTGTGACCCACTGAGGCCCAGGGCACGGCATTTTCCAGTGCAGGAGGGACTGAGCAAGCTGAGCTACACCCCACAAAAAGAACTCTCTCTGAATTTGCCACCTCTTCAGAACAATGAGAGATTCCATTGTTTAATGTTATTCATTTTTTCATGTTTGTGAGTATTTGCTTGTTAAATAAACAGTTTTTTCCACTTTTCTCAAAGCAGATTTATGCCTTCTGAACCGGTGAGGACAGAGGCTGCTTGAATTTGCTTTCTAGAGGGACCCCTTTGGAGGCTTCCTCCCAAATTTGCCTAAACCAGGACAATCAGCACTTGGTGAACGTGGTGGTGGTAGGTTTATGGTCTTAGAGGTCATTCCCGACCTTAACCACTCCGTGATTTTGTGATTCTAAGTCTTTAAGAACTATGTTAGAAAATGGTCTCTGCCCTGAAGGTTTCACATTTTAAACAGGTGAACTTAACAAATGTGTTAAGTGTGTGATGTGTTTAACAGATCAACTAGGCAGAGGTTCTGAAGAAGCTGCTGAAATTTCCTTACGACTTTCTATCTGCAGAAACCAGAGGATGAGCAGAATTTTCATGAGCAATAAGGCAATTGAACATAATAATGAAGTAATTTAATTGGAAAATGCAGGCAATGATACAGTAATTCTAGTTTTTTTTGGAGTTGTAAAATTGGTTTAAATTATTAATGCAACATTTTGGTTTTGCTTTGCGTTGTATTTCTAATAAAGTCTGTGAGGGGTTTTTTGGTATGGTTGAAAATTAGATTCTAATGCAGATAAATGTCACAAAGTTTCAGTAATGATGCACTCTCTGATTATACAATACTTTTACGTAGGGTATATGCCTAGTTTCAGTTTTTTTAGTTGAAGTATGAATAATTTACCCATTATTTTAAATTTTTGAAGTGGTGTCTTCTAGTTTATTAGTGTATGAGATGGTTTATTGCCTTCTGAATAAGAGAAAGTTGGTTTGGAGCAGTACTTAGTATGAAGAGGTTTATTTTCAGAAGTCTCTAATATTTATCAAAACATTTCAACATCTCTGTAAACACACCTTGACATAATTTGAGGAAAAAAGAAGAGCTGAAAAGAAGATAGTGAACTATATTTAAAGAAGATTTTATCACAAGTTTTGACAGTTTTCAAACAAATCTTCAGTGATATTAGAATTAATTTTCTTGGATTTTGTTTCAGCAACTGCAGCCAAAAATGAAGCATGTTTACAGTAATCTGAACATTTATAAAGAGATTAGAAACACTTTAATTATAAGGACTGAATTAAAGTATCAGTCCTTGATTTATAGCTCTAATGTAAGTTAACTAATTAGAAATTTAAAGTGTTCCAGTTCATTTACATTCATCTTTCATTAACTGGCTTTTAAGAAGTGATGGGAAATTGCAACTTTTAAAGAAATTAATTTAGCCAGATTTCCTGCCAACTATTTTTCCTTCTTTCCAAGAAGACAATTATTTCCAATTATTTCCTTGTTAATATATGTGCAAGAGTTTTATAGGTGTCAATAACATAGTCTGAAGTTGAATTTTGGCAGCAAGTTCTCTTTGAAGAATAATAGCTTTTGTAAGCAAAAAATTGGTTACTGAACATCAGGAGCTGTCATGGAGCTGGTTCTCATCCCATCTCCCTTTTCCCAAAACTCCAAAACCTGTTTTTCTTGTGACATATTTGAGAAAGAGTTTAAAATAAACATCTAGACTGTCATTTATTTATAGCCACCCATCAGAAAATAGCTACATAATTATTATTTCTATTTTAAACAAAACTGAGATTCATGTTGTGTGATGAGGTGCAACTGGCACAAGGTGATTCTGAGAAAATTCTGGATATTGGAAAGGAAAGAGTCACCCATGAAGTTGATGAGGCCATTCAAACAGTAGACAGAGAGGTTTGGAAAATCTCCAAGGATGGAGTTCTCATCTTGACTGGATGAAGCCTTGAGCAACCTGGCTTGATGTTGAAGTTGTCTGTGTTTTAAATAAGTGTTTAAAATATAACCTTCAGGAGTTCATTCCAACCTAAATTACTCTGTAATTCTGAATTGTCATTAACAGATATCCAAAATAAATGTTTAATAATATTTAAGCTGAGAAATGAGTTATAAATAAAAAGTTTTATGGGATATGGATGAAAAATTATTCAGTACAACTGAGTGACTTTTAGTTTTCATGAGCTAAGTTTTGATCATCATAAATATTTCTCCTTATTTACAATTACCACAGAAGTATATTCCCTTTCTTTGAAGTTCAAAGTGAGGGAAGTTAGCTTGGGTTAATTATGCATCCTCTGTGCTACACAATTTATTATTTAAAATCTAAATGGTAATTGTATGTAGTCAGTACAGAAATCACTGAATTTGTTAATGGAGTACAACATATCTGTTTGTGAAAATGTTGGGTTGGGTTTCAGCATTTAGCCATACTGGAGATATTTTATCTGTAGATTGTTCATCTTTGATCTGTACATTTTTCATCTTCAAGGCTCAAAAAGTACGGAAGAATGCAGAGAATCCCAGATGGGTCAGGCTGGAAGGGACCTCAGTGGCTCATCAGGTCCCTGCTCAGGCAGGGCCATCCACAGCACAGGGCACAGGGTTGTGTCCAGGCAGTTCTGGAATATCCCCAGAACTCCACAGCCTCCCTGGACAATCTGTTCAGTGCTCTCAGTGGGGAAGTTCTTCTTCAAGCTCAGCTGGAGCTCCCTGGGCTCAGTCCCTGTCCCTTCCTCTGGTGCCATTGCTGGGCCCTGGAGCAGAGCCTGGGCCCTGCTCTGACCTTCCCTGCATCCAGGAACATCCAGGGACAGCCAGGGTCAGACAGGGTCAGACAGGGTCAGACAGGGACAGCCAGGGACAGCCAGGGACATCCAGGGTCAGACAGGGTCAGACAGGGATAGACAGGGACAGCCAGGGTCAGACAGGGACAGCCAGGGACAGACAGGGACACCCAGGGACAGCCAGGGACATCCAGGGACATCCAGGGTCAGACAGGGTCAGACAGGGACAGCCAGGAACACCCAGGGCCATCCAGGGATATCCAGGGACAGCCAGGGCTGAGGGCCCCTCTCATCTGGGGCTTGTCTAGAGGTTGAGCAGCCCCAGCTCCCTCAACCTTTCCTGGGCAGGGAGATGCTTCAATCCCTTCATCACCTGTGCAGCCTCCACTGCACCCAGTCCAGGAGCTCCAGGACTCTCCTGTCCTGAGAAGCCCAGAACTGCACAGGGTTCTCCAAACGTGGCCTCACAGAGGGGCAGGATCCTCTCCCTGCCCTGCTGGAAATGCTCCACCTAAAGCACCCTGGGATGCCATTGGCATTCCTGGCTACCAGGATGCCCCGCTGGCTCAGGGACAGCTCATTGTCCTCAAAGGTGTCCAGGTCCTTCTCCTCAAAGCTGCTCCATCAGGTCACCCCCAGCCTCTGCAGGTCCACAGGTGCAGGATGCTTCATTTGCATATGCAAATAGATATTCACATGCATATTTCCATATTCCAGGCAGGTTCTTGGGTCTCACAGAAGACTTGAATGCAGGGTATTCAAATCTAAGGGGAAAAATGTGATTCATGACTTGCTGAGAGGTGTAGGATCTGCTTGAAAGTTGCTGTGTAGTTAGAGGCATTTCTGGAAGGATTGGTTAGGAATCTGAAACAAACAGCTATTCTTTTCAATATTTTTTTCTTGCTAATTCCATAAGTTGCTTATATAGTTCATTTGGTGCAATTACAGTCCTGCTACTGCCACGTGAAATATGAAGTTGTGAAAATGAATTTATATAGCTGGTTTCTTAAAATCCCAAGCATTTTTTTGGCTCAAAAGCCCCATTACATAAATATGCACAGGCCTAAGTTTTGGAGAAGTAATTTCTAATTTAGGTGCTTATAAAACTGCTCTGCTTCCTGCTGTGAAACACAGACCCCAGAAGATACATGTGAGACATTATTTCACATTCTGGCTAATGCAGCATTTTTTTTCCTGCCAAGTCAGCAGTTCCTGGAGCTGGAGCAATATGTTTTCAGGTTGAAATTCTTCTATTTGTCCTGTTATTAAATAACGGATTTTCATAAATTCCTTGTGGTTATTACTGTTTAACTGCTGAGGATTCAGTGAAATTACAAATTTCTCAGAAGTTCCTTTCTCCATATAGTAATGAGAGTTATGGCGTATGTGTGCGAATTGGAAGTTTTATTGAGAAATAAGATCTTTTCTAAGAGCCTTGTCCTGCTGAAATTAAGAAAATATTCAAGTGGAGTACATCTTTATCTTCAAATAAATCCATTTGAGCATTTTCTGATTAATAATAAACAATAATAATAAATAATAAATTTTCAGTGCTAAAGGTACATGTTGGTTATATGTCACGTTCCTAAATTTTAATGTACATTTTGATACACTGTGTTGGTTTTGTTGCTTTTTTTTTTTCAAATTACTTGTATCATTTGGCTTGCACTTGCCAATTGCTCTTGGGTATTAAAAGAAATAGAGTAATCATAAAGCTATCAGGACATTGTGAAAATTAAAATGGTTCATTAACAAATCTTATGTGATTTAAAATTTGTGTGGTTATTAGAAATCAGAAGGCTTTTAAATTTTTTATTTCTCTTTCATGATTTTTTTATTTTTTTAAAGCTCAAATAACAAGTGCACAGCTTAGAGATCATTTTTAGTCCATATGCAATTAGGAGACTTCTTTGCATGACTTCAACAAAAGGTCTCTGAATTACACGATGTTGTAAATGTACCTGAGAGTGAGAGCAGGTGATTATTGCTTTTGTATTTCTTACCTTGAACTGCAAAAGGAGAAAAGAGGTTAAAATATAATCCAGCACTGACTCAAAACTCATAGCTTCACATGACGTTTTACTGTGAGAAGAGCAAAATCAATGTTTAAACCTATTTGATACTTGGAAATAATTTTGATAAATACAGTACAGTACAGTATTTAGCAGTGATTAGAATTTCTTAATTCACCTTTCTTTATTAGAAAAAAAAGTCTTTTGAAAATCAATTATTTTTCTAGTAAAATAAAGATACTTTGCTAACCAGAAGACTATTTGACAAACAGAAGATGTTTTCAGACTGTCTTCATGTAGTGCTCCCTTTTTAGTTAACTACTCCAGCACTTTTTTCCTGACTAAAAACCAAAAAAGCTGTTAAAAGATGCTCTACAGAATGGAAACCAGACATGTCATGTTTCTGTGTGTCATTGTGTAGTAATGATTTCCTTGCAGTCTTAACTTCCTCAATTTTTTGAATTCATGAAATATTGAGATAATATAGTAACATTTCACCAGTGTAGGCTGCTTATTAAAATAATCAAAATGAAATTATTAATGGAAAACATCCCACTCTGTCTTCAAGAATTAAAAACTTATGCCTTGCATATGAATGTCCTGAAGAGGCAAGAAATGTTCAGAATATTTGTGGGAAAATAATTCTGCTTTAGCATGGAATGATTTGGGTTGGAAGGGACCTTTAAAGATCATCTTCTTCCAAGATCCTGCAGTGACCAGGGACACCTTCCAGTATCTCAGGTTGCTTCAAGCCCTGTCCAGCCTGGCTTTGGAGATTTCCAGGGATCCAGGGGCAGCCACAGCTTGTCTGGGTAACAAGGTTACGAATTTTTTAATAAATATATGTATATATACATTTATATATTTACATTTATATAAATATATATATGTATATATACATACATTTTAATGTCTAGATTTCTCTAATATTTGATTTTTCAGGAATTTGGTAGATAATTGCTACAAGAAAGTTTTGATAATCCTTGTGGTCCCTTCCAACCTGTTATTTTGTGATAAATTATTTATTTGAAAGACTAAAAACTCTTCCACTATCGCAGGTTGCTTCAAGCCCTGTCCAGCCTGGCCTTGGGCACTTCCAGGGATCCAGGGGCAGCCACAGCTTCTCTGAGTACCAAAGTTGTGAATATATATATATATTTAAAAATATATATATACACATATATATATATATATGTCGCTATTGGACACAAAATGAGTACACTGAAGCTTAGTGAGTTCAAGAGACAAAAAGAGCCAATTTTATTTCTGATGTTGCAATATAGGGAATTCCAAAAGTGAGAGTGGATTGGAGGATGAAACTGCCACCTCTCCAACGACACTGGTCAAACCAACATTCCATCAATTTTTCCACGAAGAAGAATGCAAAACAATCATTATTTACATGAACAGTGCGTGAGAACTCCAATAGAAATATGTAAACATTATCAGAAGACTAAAGTAGTTTTGTGTGAGTTTTGAAACTTTCAAAAGAACGATAAAAGAAAACTTAACACTTTTCTCTAATATTTACTTTTACATGAATGTGGTAGATAATTCCTCCAAGAAAGTTCTGATAGCCCTTGTGATCCCTTCCAACCTGGGATTCTGCGATAAATTACTCGTAGGAAAGACTAAACAAACCTCTCCAAAGGCCCCGAAAACGCCAAAGCCCCGCGGCCGCTCACCACTCTCCCGTTTTCCTTCCAGAACAAGATCATCCTGGACCCGATGACGTTCAGCGAGGCGCGCTTCCGGCCGTCCCTGGAGGAGCGGTTGGAGAGCATCATCAGCGGGGCGGCGCTCATGGCCGACTCGTCGTGCACGCGCGACGACCGCCGCGAGCGCATCGTGGCCGAGTGCAACGCCGTGCGCCAGGCCCTGCAGGACCTCCTCTCCGAGTACATGAACAACGTAAGTCCCGACGGGCGCCTCGCCCCCCGACGTGTCTCAGAGGTCCTAACGCGCCTTCGTGCGGAGTGGAGGGGTGGTGCTGTCGGAGCTGTTGAACTTTTAATGCGTTGCAAACGTTTGGCAGGAGTTGGGTACTCACAGAAGCTCACAGGTGGTGTTGTTGTACTTGCCGTGCTCCCCGTGAATTTGGCATAAAAGTTTCTTCTTATCTAATAACTAGCGGTTCCTTTGGAAGTAGAATACTTTTTAAAATGAAAACAGCGGTGAGTAATCGAAATACAAAATGGCCCAAGAAATGTTTCCTTATTGAAGATGAATATCAGTAATTTTCATCCCTGTGGGATGGTCACTGGGTTTGATTTTTAGGATCTTACCTATAGATATTCACAAGAGGTTGACTTTTTGATGTGTGAGTTAAACCACTGAAGGTTTCACTTTGTCGTGGAGCTATGAAATACTCAGTTGCCACGCTAGTGAGATCAGCATTAGTGCTGTTCACACAATTTAAAAACAACTCTCTGCGTAGGGTTTCCAGAGGTGTTGAATTGTTCAGTGTGGTGTGAACTGGCGGTGTTGCCATTGGACACAAAAAAAAACCAACCTTTGTTCTGCACAAACAGAACTTGTTCGAAAATTCTCTCCACGCAATATTGTGTATTAAAACTCAGATGTTCTATTGCCACGTCCTTTTGAGGATGTGGGAAAAAGACAAAAGCAACATCAACAATCTGTTTTAAAATTAAAATGTTTGCCAAGAGGTGTCAAACTGAGCATCCTCTACTTTGCTGTTTCTTTGGTTGCTCCCAGAGTATCAGATGATACATTTTTATCCCATTTTGCTGGAATCATTGAAATAATGCTGCAGAGGGTGTTCGAGGATAGACCTTTAACGTTGTTATTTTCATTGGTAATGTTACAGTTGTTAGAGTGATGAAATTCAGTATCAGTAGTGCAAACTTCAGTCCTTTAGTCACCTCATTTTACAGTTCAGGCTTAAATGTTGCTTTTCAAAGATATTGTTCTATATAATAGCGTCACCTCAAGCTGTTTGGTTGAATTGAAAAGCATTATTTGCCTCTTAGTTTTTTGAGATTATGGTTGACAGGTTCTTGTGAAAGCTTGAATGAACGTGAAGTTTTGCTGCTGTATTATGGGTTAGAAGTTATAAAAGAGAACATTAAATACCAGGTGATGAGGCTGTGGTGGAAAAGAACTTGCTGGGTTTCTTCCTACAAAATCTTGCTTTGTAGAAGCAATACTGGTGTAATCCTTAGAGGTCTTTTGAAAAAACTTTGAGAATTGATGAATGGTGGCTTCTCATTTTATTGTGGTGCCTCTTTTTTAGTACACAGAGTTTTGGCAATGATGCAATTTGCCCCTGGACCAGAAGCATTCTTATTTTATTTCTGACTGCATTTACAGAGGGAGGAAAGTTTTAAATTCCTGCAGGCATTTATGACCAGTCTGAAGGTTGCTAATATAGTTTCATCATTTTTACTTAAACGCATAATAGTGTGAGCAGCTGCTTTTATGGTTTCCACAATATGGTTTTTCAAACAATCTTTATTTCCTCCCCTTGTTTGTATCTTTCTTAGTCTGAATTTTACAACCTCTGTAATTTATTTATTTTTCTGCTTTATACTGAAATGTAGTCAACTTAAGTAAGATTTTTTTAAAATCTATTGAGTAAACATTATAAAAACTGAATATATACTTAATATACATAAAATGCAGTACTTCTGATTTTACCAGATCTGGTGTGGTAGAATTTGAAAATGATAATTTCCAAAAATTATGTTAGCAGTTAGGAGGGATGGGATTAAGAGTACATATTACTATGCCTAAATTTATGGCTTTTGTACATAGGGACAGGTAAAGTAGGGGGTGTCGATTCAGTTCTTTAAGGGTGGATGCCATTTTAAGATAAAAGGTTAAAAAATTCCAATGCTTGTTTGAACATTGACTCCTCAATCTGTCCCTTTGAGGAGACGAATCCTCTATGGGTCAGCTTGTAGCTGCCAGCCAACTCCCATGTCATGTATGCTCTAGGAAAGGACAATCTGCCAGACTCCTTCCTTCATTAAATCATTTGAGCCTCCTGCTTAAGCTCCAGCTATAATTGTCAGAGGCCAGATCAATACTGGAGATCAGATCAATACAGCCAACAGAGCCTGAAGAGCCATTGAGATGACAACTGTTATAATCTAATATGGGCAGGGGGTAAGTTAAATAGCTCTACACTTCTCCAGTAAATTAATTAAATCCCCATAGCCAGGGCAGAAGATCAGATCCTGAGTTTATAGGCAGTTCCTGTTATCTAAGGGTTGAATTTCATCCATTCTGCCTGGGCAGAATTTGCTTTGGTATTAAACCCATTTCCTTGAAACCTGTGGATTGATTTTCTTGGGTTCTTGATTGTTATGAGCATGTTCAGTGTAACAAAAGATCTCACTTGGAAAGTGTTTTAAAGCTTTCATGTGTTACAAAAGGGTAAAAGTGAATGGCATACACCAAACATGACACGGTCCTAAGTCTGATCAAGGTTGATTTTGCAAAGATGCACATCTTTAACGTCTTCTGCCTGTGTGGCTTTAACCACTGCAATCCTGCTCTTGCTTTAGAGATTGTGAAATTAGTCAGTCATTCATGTTTTGGGGTTTCTTCTCTTTGATAATAGCTGCAAAATGATGATTTTTTTGGGTGAGTGTTGATCAAATGAGCAAAGTAAATACTTTGTAAATATTTAAAGGATGCAGATGATGAAGGGCAGGGTGTTGGCAATGTGCTGTTCAGTCAGTGTTTGTTCAGTCCCTTTCCAGCTTAAAATAGTTCCTTTTCATTCATCTAGTTCTGTGATTTGGGTTCAGAGGGACAAAACTTCAAGAGCTGAAGGAAAGGGCTGTGAGTTGAAGAAAACGTAGATACTTTCCAAATTTTGACATCCTAAGAAAAATCTGAAAAAAAAAAAGTTGGTAGAAAGAAAGAGAGGGGAGATTTCAACTTAGGTAAGTAAAAATGGTGCAGCTGTAATATTCTGCAGTTGTATAATTTGGCAGTTGTATTATTTAGTGTTATGAAACATGTATTTTGGTTTCTGCTTCCTTCTCCTCAGATAAATGTTGATTTACTCCATTTCCTACCTGTCAAATAATGCTTTTAATTAGTCCCTAGGCTCTTTCCTAGTTTTATGAACAATTATATATTTGTGTAGTTATTGTATTGACCAGAGTCTCACAGTACCTAAACCCTCTGCAAGGGAGATCCCTGGGAGTTCTCTGTAAGAACTTCTATGGAGATGAGATGTAAAACTGTTTCCTTATTCTTTGTATATCCAGAAATATGCATATTCTTCATTTCCGTTATCAGTAACTTTGACAAAATCTTTTCCCAGGTTGGTATCTATTATTTCTCTCATGAACTCATCTGAACTTCAGAATCTGTTACTCTTGGGAAGGAAAGGCAAGACAGTTCTCAGTTCGCTGTGTCATATGACTGTTTTTTTTTTTTTGCCAGGGTCTCAGAGAAAATTGATATGTATTTTTTAGCTTCTTATGTATATGTGATAAATCCCATAATTTATTTCAAAATACAATTACATTTCTAGATTTCTGTCCTACAGAGATGACCTAAATGCAGCTCCACAGAAGCTCTTAATGCAATTGTTTTCCATTTGTCTAAATGAAAGCCTTATTTAATGGATGGTTAGCTCTGATTGGGGTCCAGTTTCCTGCTGGTTTTATCTCCTGGCTCCTTCATGATTTATATTGCAGGCTGTCAGGGAGCAGCAATACCAGGAACCTGGGAGTTGCAGCTCTTAAACTCTTGACTCAGAAATGCTCTGCCAAACACAGCCCAGTGCTGGGCACCCCTTCTAGCAAGACTCTGGGTGCTGCTGGCTTGATGTCTCATTAACATAAGAAAGGGAGGAAATGATATCTTTAGAAAAATATGCTTTAAAAAGGATGCTTTGAATTCCCTCTGACATCATCAGATTCAGTGCCAGAGACAGACTGAATGTTTTGTTGCTGGGGTGTATCAATGATAAATTTGGAAAGCAGTTGACAAGTGAGTAAGCCATGAGTGTTAAAGACCTCTGTAATCACTCCAGTACTGGCTTGGCATGAATTCAAATCTGCATTTGAAAAGGCATTTCCCAGCTGGTTCAAATATGATTTTCTCCTCTAAAGCCTTTGGGTTCCTTATTAAGCCAACTTGCGTTCTCCTGCCTTGCTTTGCCTCTTATCCAGTGTTCCTGCTCCCAGTCTCTGCTGACATTCCAGAGGAGCTTTTTTTTAATATTGGTTTTTGGGACAGATAATATTTCTGTGTGTCTCAGTGGTATGATCAGTCCTTAGTGTAGTCTTGTATTGCTACTGATGATTTAATGTTTAGATGTGAGAATCACATCTGAGCCCTGGAACAGATTTCCCAGAGAGGTTGTAGAATATCCCTCATTGGAAATATTCCAGAACCATCTGGATGCAATCCTGTGCAATGTGCTCTAGAAAGACCCTACTTTACCATGGGGGTAATGTTTGCTCTTTGAAATCTTACTCTCTAAAGTTACTACCTGTCCCTAATACCTTCTATAGGTTCTAATTCGTGTTCCCTATAGAGAAGAAAATGTCATTTCTTGAACCAACAAAATAGCAGAAAAACAAATGAGAAAGCACAAGCTGGCATCTTCTCTTCACAAATATATCAGTAAAAAAAATCAGAATTGCTCAAAGGAAAAGCAGAGTGCTGCATTACATGAAGATGAAATGTCCTTAGCAGACAGCTGGTTATTGTGCTTGATTGGAAAACCGAAAATATGATAGCAACTGAAAAATCTATAAACTCTCAAGATACTGCCAGCTGTCACATTTAACAGCTTCATCTGAATTCATATTTAAGATTGGCAATAATTGGTGTGTACATTTCAGCTCTGGGGCTGACTTGCACGAGGTTAATCTGGGTGACAGTGAGCAGTGAGTTACAGTTATGAGACAGAGGAATGTCCAGAGCTGTGCTGAGATGAGGAATGAGGGGTGAGTGACAAGACTGACTGCTGGAGCAGCAGCATCCACCGACTCACGCGTGACTGCACAGCAGGGCAGCTTTTCCATTGGTACTGTTGTGAAATTCCTGGGTGGTCAAATAATTTTTAGAGGACAGCAGCTTGTTTAAAGCTTTCCACTGTATTTCAAGCTGGAGATGAGCTGTTTTACTATTCACTTGGCTCTTTTAGAGCAGTTTGGTCTTTGAGTACTTGAAAGAAACAAGTAGAAGCACAGTAGTTATTGTTGGAGGAACAGGATAGGTTCCCAAATGTTCTATGCATTGCTTCTCAGTCAGTTTAAGATTTTTGCACTTATGGATCCCTCCTGAGTGCCTTGACTGCTCACAGTTGTACATAAATCACTGTCTAAGTCTGCAACCTGCAGTGTGACTTGAAACACCTTTTCAGAACTTTCTGTCTTTTCTATTTTGATAATGTCAGGCCCTCATCATAAGGCACGTCCATTATTTTTCAGTGGATTTATAGAAATGCAGCATCATTTACAGTTGGACAAGCTAGTTTTGATTTATTTATTCATTCATGAATTTCCTGGTTTTGTCATTCCATATTCAGAGTTTGCTGTTGTTTTTTTTTTAATCAGATTCAGAAAACCATACTGGTGTTTATAATCAGAAATAAATAAAAAAGCTCTGATAAAATGAAACTTCGTGGCTTGAAAATAACAACTATCCTAAAAAGTTGTCCTGATTTCAGATTCTGGTGATTACAGATTTACACATCCCTGTTGGGATGAGTAAATTTTTAAATTTACTAAAGTAATTTGCTCTTTACAACTACCTGTTACAATCTACTCTAAAAGGGGAGGGTAGCCCAGGTTCTTGTTAATAAATCTCTTGGGGTGGATTCGAGTGAAATGACCTCAAAGAGTGTTTTTTGTAAACATACATACGTAGGGTTTATTATAGAATAATTTGGTTACAAAGGAAAACAGATATGCAGGCATTTTGCGTGTTACCTTTAGTAATATGACAATATAAGAGCACAAAAATCACTTAAGAAAATGCATGAGAAAGAGAAGGAAAGGATAAGAATAAAATTATCTCACCATCCAAAGGCTTCACAACGAGACCTGGTCAGTGGAATTTTGATGGTAGTTAGTCAAAAATAATGGTCACAGACCAAACCCATCAGATGGTGGAGGAAACCTCCAAAACATCACATCTGTTGGGTTTCTGTTCACTCAGGTTCATGTACAAACACTCAGGTACCTCCCCTGGGCTGGGAACTTCAGCTGGGTGATGTGTTGTGGATCAGGGACACCTGGATGTAGAATGCTCTGGATTAGGAACATCTGGATAATGGAATGCTCTAGATGAGGAACACCTGGATGATTGAATGCTGTGGATCAGGGACACCTGGATGATGGAATGCTGTGGATCAGGAGCACCTGGATGATGGAATGCTGTGGATCAGGGACACCTGGATGATGGAATGCTGTGGATCAGATGCACCTGGATGATGGAATGCTGTGGATCAGATGCACCTGGATGATGGAATGCTGTGGATCAAGGGACACTTCAGGAGTCTTTGATGCCTTCTAATTCAATACAGCTGCCCATCACATGAGTGCAGCTGGGCCCACCATGGCCCATCATGGCCCCTCAGCAGAGTGAGAACCTTCAGGCCCCTGTGAATGTCCCAGGAGCTCCTGGGCAGGGGAGTTACCACAGCTGAGTTCTCTGATGAGGACAGGGAGACAGTTCCTGCCTCACAGGGCTCCCCTCTTTCCTTATCTCATCCATCACCAGCTGTCTTACTGATTCTCTGACTCTGTGATTCTGATATTTCTGGGAGGAAATGGTGGTTTTGAACCACAGTGCTGGATTTTCCTTGGTGGTATCAACCAGAGAATGTTTTGAATCCCTTTTGCTCTTTTTCTTTGAAGGCAGACTATGATATGTCATTGTAAAAGTGTTGTATATCATGTTAAAATGTAAATAAAGTACAGGAAGTTGATGGAGTCTAAAGCTGAATTGGTGTATTAGGTTGAGTGTTGTTTCTAACAATATACTTCCCTCTAAATTAGCAGGGAAATTTTCTCTGCTAGTAAATCCAAATTTTTCTACTGACAGTAAATCCAAATTTTCTCAGTTCCTGTAGGGCTAAGTCTGCCTGGGCTTCTCCTAGTCAACATTAAAATTGAGGTCATATCAGTCTTAATTCATTAAAGTTTTGAGTGCCTTGCCATTTCCACATTTAAAAAAATCTGCATTAATTGTATAATTGCAGTGTTTGCCCATTAAACCGAAAGCTGGGACAAAACCAACACATGACGGAATGAATGGCACAACAGTCAAAACGGTGTGGAATAGAATTTTGATGATTTTTCATTGTTTTTGACCAACAACCCAAACTTCATTCCTGTAAAATATTTTATTAATTTCTGATGTGCCATAATTGGGGATAAATTATTCAGTAAGTGAACCAAATTTTATCAATAGTCAGGAAACTTGCTTTTCTTGAGAAATGTTTTTGTTTTTCCTCATTGTTTTATTTCCTATATGTATGTATGCATACAGAAGGTCTGACTGTACTGTTGGTACCTTTTGTGAGTATTTGATAATTTTAAACTTAGTGTATTCAGCAAAAATAAAAATGTGTTCTTTCTTAAAAAAAAAACCCAATAAAGCACACCAATCCCCCAAAATTGCAATTTCATGCAAAGGTTTTCATGTTCAACTCATTTAATTTTGCATAAATTAGTTAGTTGTTTTGTTTTTTTTCCTAAAGTGTGTTCTTACAGAAGTAATGATTTCTGCACTGGTGATTTTGATACACTGGAAAGCATTGCCTCAACTTCACATGCAGTCTGTCTGAAAATGGTGTTTGTCCACCTGAAAAAAGTCCTTTTTCAATCTTGTCTGTATAGTGTGATTCATAACCTCTCTAATTTTATTTCTGCAGATGTTAGCATTTATGGGCTATTTGTTGTTTTTCCATGTCTGCAAGTCAATATCAAAATGAGAGAAGTTTATAATGCATTTTATACTGTACCAAAAATATGTTTACTAACTCTGTGTATACCTGCTTTTGGCGTCCAAATCTTACTTTCAGTATTTACACAATCCAGATTAACATTGTTGGGTGTTGTTTTGGATGCAAAGAAAAATGTTCCCAATGCATTTATAGAACTCCTGGGAATGAATCAAAAGAAGCATGGGCCTACTGCAGTTAATGAGCTTTGAGAAAACCACATCAAAAATCTGTGTCTCCTTGGAGGCTACAAAACATCTTCTGTTGCACATTAAAAACCTTCAGTAATTCTATAAATGTAGTGTTTGACTGTTGAAGGGGGTGCAAAACATCTGTATTTTGCATGGGATTTCTCTCTCTTTGATTTCTTTTCTTTAAAAACTACCTGAATCTTCTCAGCAGTGTGACTGAATTTTTTCCTATAACTGGGCACATTCTGAATGGCTTTGGTTTGCCTGTTTCACTGAAAACTGAGACAAAAATGACACATGATTAGATCAGCATGTGGGTAGTCAAGGATTCACTTCACCTCAGGAGAGGTCAAAGCTCTTTTCCTGTCAGTAATGGCCCTGCAGTATTTACAGTGCCATTAGCAATCCAGACTACAGAAATTCTCAGTTCTGTGTAAACCAGCAGTTCATCCTGAGCTGATTTGGATTATTTTTATTTGTTTATACCAGGAATGTTTTTACAAATGAGAGGAAGGCTCTGCAAGGCAATGTTGGAGGAATTTGCTGCAATTTAGGGAATTTTCAGCCGAAATGATGGTGCTGGATATCCAGAAGAGGGCATGCTTGCACATCAGAAATGTTTTGTGCATCACTAAAGATCTGCATGCTGATGCAGTACAGCTTTGATCCAGGAAAATGTAATAGTACACTAAGAAAATATTTGTTAGCAGCCCTGAGCTCTTCAGAAACAAATAGATTCAAAAGGTTGTTTGGGAAAAAAAGTATTTTAATGAAATTAAGTGGATGAGCTCTCAGATAGAAATGAGATGGTAGGTTCTGCTTGCATTCTTTGGTAAAATATTTCAGCTATAGGAACATTAACACTTGAGAATATGTGCATTTTATACAGCATCATTTCCAAGTTCTACAGCAGTGAAATGTATGATATTGTGAAGCCAAATAGATCAGTGTTTGGTGAGGTCTTCTATTTGATCTGGGAAATTATCTTACAACTTCCAAAGTGCAATGGAAATGCAAGGGCATCACATCTTGTGACACAGTAACTTGTTGCTTTTTCCAGAGTTGTGCATGAGCCAGATGTTGGGAGCCCATGAAGTTGGTTTTTATATTTTCACTTGAGGAATGAAAGACAAAAAAGGTCTCTGCAGTAATCAGTTCCCTCAAAACTTGCTTAGTAAGAGTAGGAGGACTGCTTCTTTTTTTTTTATTTTAAGGTGACTGAGCTGAAGGAATAAGTAATTTTCCTTTTGGATTGGATTGTTTTTTGAATTTGAACTATTGATTCAGTCTTCATAAAATTTGGAAACTTTTTCAGAACCATTCCTTTTAACAGATATTGTAGCTGTTTACAATATTTTGTTTTACAATATTTTTGGTACAACAGAATGAAATGGAACATTTTGTGAAATTAATTTGTCTATAATTTGTCAATTACTTTGCCTCCCTGTCCATATGAAGAGGTTGGAACTCTATGATCGTTAATATCCTATCCAGCCCAAACTGTTCTGTGATTCTGTACCAAAGCTTTAAGCTTATCTGCTTTATAAAGTAAATTGTGTTTAAGTTTAGGGCAACACACTGACCTCACATTTTCATGATACTTATATCATATAGGATTTTTATATCTTTGTCAGATCTTTGCTGCCTTGTCCAATTCTTGTGTTTATTTAAAAAGAACAACACAAAGAGGATGGCGACAGAGACAGGTGCATCATAACTGTAATAATGCATTAAAGTTGCAATGAAATTTTTACATTTCTGTTTACTGAGATCCCTGAAACACAGTTGTGTAGCTCTGAGTGGCCAGTGGCTGAGCTCTTTGGGATGTGCTCGGAAGTACCTGGTGTGTAATTATGTGGTTACTGTGAGGCTGTCAAATGCATTGCTAGGGGTGCCCTCAAATCCTGGGATCAGATGAATTACATTTTAATTGGGTTTTAAGGCTAAGCTGAGCAAGGAGATAAGGTGGAATTAACCAGAGACTTTTAATGCCATGAAACCTTTGGTGCTCTTTAGCTGTTTACTAAACCCTGGGTGAGCTCTTGCTGGGAAGAGCCAGAATGACATAACCCCGTACCTGGAGCCCCTCAGACCCAGGACACTGCAGAAAGTCACATTACTTGGATTTTATTATAGCATTTAGGAGGGAAAGGAGAGAAAAAGGCCAAAGCTGAGTTTTCCCAAGCTGTGAGATGATTCAGCCAGGGAATTTTCTAAGATTATTGAACGGTGGGAAGTTTGTTTCTGACAGAGCAGAACAGAAGCTGCTGTGATGTCAAATGACCAAAGCATTTACTTGTGTATTTCTTTTCTCTGTGAAGTACCTTATGATGATTTTGCTGTGGCATTTTTATTGGATACAATTACATTTTTTTTTCCTGTAACTTCTTTTTTCCTCCACAGGGATGCAATCATATTATTAAAATTTCTTAACAGTTACAAAATTCAAGTGCTTGAACTGATTTGTTATTCCATTCTATTATTTTTAAACACTTTTTTTTAATTGTTTGAAGCTGAGCAATAGTCTAATGACTAAAGGCCTTGCAAGGCAAACTTTAATGTGAATAATTTGCTACCTAAGATGGAACAGGGGTCAGTGTCATGGCTAGCACACCACATTAGTCCATAAGAGTAAACACCAGCCTTTACTTTTTAAACATTTCCTAGATAAATAAAAAAAAAAAGAAAGAAAAACAGGAAAAAAAGAGAAAGGAAGTGAGAGGAGGATTTTTTTTTGTTGTTGATGTCTGTCATAAATCCATAAATCATTCAATAGAAAATTATATTTTATTCTTCTGACTGGGTAGTGAGCACGAAACCTTGTGCTTCGTGCAGTATTTTTGATTTCAGCTTGTAGGATGAGGCTATGGAGCCAAATCCAGTGGATGTCAGGGAATGTTGTTCATCCTTACCTGTGTTTGTAAGGGATTCACTTGAGAATATGAGGTGTCTGATTTCAGTATCTCAATACCCCCAGGAAAGGTAGTATGATTTAAAACTTAAGATTTAAAACTTAATTGTATATGTTGTGAGAGTTGGGTCCTGGATTTTATGGAGCTTGGTTCCTCCTGGTGTGTTCTGCCTGGAGAGCTGTCACATGATCCTTCCAAATGCTCAATAATTAACATTTTGTCAGGGTGAATTCTAATGGAAATTATGAAATCAGATTAAAAAAAAAAGAAAACAAAAAAACCCAAACAATTTAATATCAAGATTTAATTACTGAAATATATGTTGAAGCAGAAATACAAATCCTTTTAAAAAAAATTCTTTTTATTTCTTTTCTGTTCTTTCACTGTAACTAAAACAAGAAGTGAGAGAATCAATTAAAGGTGTGCCTGATTTGGAGTGTGTAAGGCCAGACTTCCCAAGCAGATTTACATCCATTTGTGTACAAAACAATAAAACTTGAAGGCTCATTAGGTTGGAATGACCCAACTGTGTTTTATGTGAAGGGGTCATTTCTTTACTAATGAGCCTCTAAGCCAGATGGCCAAGCCCACAGTAGTCTAACTGCATTAGGCTGATGTAGATTTTTAGGTAAATAGCTTTGCTTTTCTGATCTTTTTCGTTGTGTCTTACAGGCAGGAGCTAGAGGAACAACTTGTAGATTCTGTACACTCTGGTTTTCCTTAGAGGATAAATGGCTGAGGTGACTCAACTTCTTAGGGTTTCATGTCAATTTCTAATATTTTTTTCTGCTTTCTAGTGTAACTGTTGGATATTATGCTCCCTAGAAACTCTTGTGCCTAGGAAGTTAATGTGACAGTCGTTGCCTATTATTGGACTTTATTTCAGTAGATAATTAAACTCATTGCCTCATCTCCGAGTATGTATAAAAACACATCTGAAATGCAAAACTACAATGATTTTGCACAGGTGATAGTGCAAGAAGGATATACTCTGTTTCTGGAAGTGTCCAAGTCCAGGTTGGACAGGGCTTGGAGCAACCTTGGGCTAGTGAAAGGTGTCCCTGCCCATGGCAGAGGGTGGAATTGGATGGGTTTTAAGGTCCTTTCCAACCCAAACCATTTTGTGATTTTATTATTTGTTTTCTAATATAATTTTTCTGTTAAATTTTTGCTTGTGTTTATGAATTTAGTATGCTTCAGGTGCTTAGGGTGAGGAGTGGTTGCTCATTTAAGGCTGGATTCATATTACTCAGGCATGTAGGTGAGGATCCAGGTCCTTGTGGATTGCTACCCTGAAAATACACTGAATTTTAAGAGCCCTGGATTATTTTCTTGGAGTGATTTTCTCTTACCATGACTAGATCATACAAAAAGGAAGCTTGGAAATGACATATGAATCTATGCAGATAACAAACCAAAAGAGAAGAGAATTTAAAGGAGGGCACTTGTGAAGGGCAGCATCATCAAGATGGTTTTGAAAATGTTTCAGACACATTGTGCCATTGAATAGCCACGGTCCTTTCAGCAGTCCCACGTTTCAGAGAGATTTGGATGTAGCTGATTGTCTGTTACTGTGAATTAAATAACTTCACATGGTGATTTGCTCATATCTTCTGGGAGTTTGTCTCGGTGATGTTAGATAATTGTGTATAGGTTCTTTGCTCTGAGAATTGGTCTTATCTTCAAAGAAGGTGGTTATATTTGGGGGAATAAGAACATAAAAGGGCTCAGAATAAAGCTTTATCTGGCCTAGTATCTTATCTCTGGTAATAGTCACGAGGGATGACTCAAGAAGAATATAAGAACCTGGCAAACATGCTGTGATTGTGATTCCTCTTTGCAAAATTTATTATCTTAGCCTCCAGCAATTTATGGTTCAGGGAGTTCCTGAACCAAAGGTGATATTTACTGTTTAAAAGTGAATAATCCAGATCCTTACTTAAACAGCCTGTAGAACATTAAGATTTTAACAGATTTACACAGGCCTCTGGAATAGCTATTTCTGCATCATTTTGACCCAGTTGTCCTTTTATTTTTAACTCTTGTTTTCCTCTCCTGAGTTTTGCAAGATGCTTAGTCCAGAAATTGTTGGGAAGGAGAGAAGTGGAGTCAGTAATTAAAGAAATGTTGTGAAAACTCCTATACTTTGGTAAAACCTTTTTGAACCATGTTTTGTAGACATGATGCACTTTAACCTGCATTTACTTTTCAGATACTGAACCAAAACAGAATGTGCTGCATAATTTTAAATGTATCAAGCCTAATACATTGAAATAGGATCACTTTATTTCCACTTGCAATTTTCCTGCTATACCTGCCTCTCGCTAGCACCAGTAGCATCCAAAGCAGGGGGAATTGGGGAAAATGTGCCTCAGACGAGCTGTGAAAATCTGGAGTGGGGATGGTCTAGAATCCTGTGCTCTCCCTGTGTGCTTTTTAAATAAACCTGATAACAAAAAAACCCCCACACCTTGTGCAGCACCTTCAGGGTGGTTGCACTCTGTGGTAGAAATGAAGGTGCTGCCAGTGCACTTTTCTTTGTCACAAAATATTATAAAATTTGCACTAAAGCTTTACTTCAGATAAAAAGTTTTCCTCTAAGACAGGTCAGAATGAGTACCAAAATACACTCCCTCCAGAGAGGAGGAATAAAAACAAGTGTCAGATCATGAGCAGAGTAAATGAGTTTTGGATGTGAAAGTGTGCAGAAATATTAACATTGTTGTGATTTGTCCATGCTCATAAATCTCTGCCTGGAGATTAGGACACGGGTCATTTTCTGGTGGGGACAGTAATAATGGGGAAAAAGGAAGAGTTTCTCTTTTATCCTGGTTTCCATGCATGCCCATTTAGCAACATATTGGCTAGAGGGTGTGTTTGTCTCATTTTTAGCTTCTTTCTCTCTTAACCAAAGGCAAATGAAGTCTCTCACTGAGTATTATTAAGTGTCAGGAAGGAAGTTATTGAAGTCCATCATTGCTTTTAAAATTTATTTGTGACGAGGAAACTTCTACTTTATAATTGAGAATGGGAATCTGGTCTCCAAATCACACCTTAATCTGTAGTCTGGGAAATGTAAGTGGTATTTTATCTCTTTACTTAGTGTTGCCAGACTAACAGAATGACAATAATATAACTGGGTTTTGTCAAAGCATGTAATTAAATGGCTATGAAAACTAAAGAGCATTCCATTCACTGAAGAGTGGTTACACTTGTACTGCCATGTAAGCAAAATGGCAATAACAAAACGGGAGAGCATCACACACTGTGTACATTTTGATTTGTTAATAACAAATTTAAAATGATAAATATTTCTCCTACGGTAAAATTCTTACCTGATCCCTTGAGAATTCCGTGGCGTCGTAAATGTAATCTGCAGTTCTTTACAATTATGGTTTAAATAGACCAAGTCTAAAGGGAGGCTGCCTATTTGATTTCCAAATTTACATCACTTAAAATCCAATCAGACCAACTGTTCGGATTTTTATTAGATATGAAATACAGGAATGGGTTCAAGGCCATGCTATGTTTAGCAAACACATACCTTGTTGTGCAGCATGGGTTATCTAACTCATTCCTTAGCATGAGGTTCGACCTTCAGCCCACCCAGACTGCTCAGTGACTCCTTGAATTGTTACTATAATAAAGCCTTCGATTTTCAGTAACTGGTGTTTTACAGCCCAGCAGATTGCATTTGATTTTGTGGATTCGCTGTAACATATTGAGTTTAACGGATTTATGTAGGAATGTAAAACAAAAATAATACAGCAGGCGCTCTGAGCTTTTGAACACGAGGCATTAGGATTGCAGATGGCCGAGTCGGATAATGACATTGAATAATTTAGTGGGGAAGGTAATCTGGTTTTGACAGAATACATTAACATTTAGCTGATAGTACAGGTGTCTGTGTACTGAGCTGAGGCACAGCAGAGTGATGGTGTGAGGTGCAGCTTTACAGCCACACTGACTGTGCTTAACAAAGAAGTATCTTTTCAAAACATACTAAAATAGATTTAGAAGACCCTCAGCATTCCAGTCATTGCAATAAGTCCTCACTGTCTGGTGTAATTTTTTTTTTTTATTTTGTTGATGAGAGAAAAGGAGCAATACTTCTTTAATGGGCTTTGATTAAAATTGTATGTTCATTACAGGGTGGATCTAAGAAAACAAGGAGGAAGAAAGCACAGCAATTAAGAGATTTCTCTGCTGTTCATGTCTTTTATGTCAAAACATGGCCTCTTCCTTTTCTCCCAAATTAACAGTGAGACAGACCAATCTTTTTTTCCATGACATTATTAGAATGTAGTAGACACGATGTTAATATTGTTAGCTTTGGGGAGAAACAAGGGGAGTGATAAGCTGGGACTGGTTGAGCTCTGCTGGCAGGAGCTCTTTGGGTTGGATTTGTCTGTGTGTGCATTCCAGCAATGAGTGGTGCCATGTCCCTGCAGCTCCCTCTCCCTGACAGCAGCACAGAGCACACTCAGAGTCACAGACTCACAGACCATCCAATCCAAATGGTTTGGGATGGAAGGACCTTAAATGCCATCTCATTCCACCTCCTGCCGTGGGCAGGGATACCTTCCACTAGCCCAGGTTGCTCCAAGCCCTGAGCAGCCCAGCCTTGGACACTTCCAAGGATGGGGCAGCCACAGCTTGTCTGGGCAACCTGTGCCAGGGCCTCACCATGCCTACAGGCAAGAATTTCTTCCTAATTCTAATTTAAACCTGCACTCTTTCATTTTAAAGCCATTCCCTCTTGTCCTGTCCTTCCAGGCCCATGTCCCAAGTCTCTCTCCAGATCTCTTGAAGCCCTTTTAGGCGCTGGAAGGTGCTGGATCATTCTCCCTGGAGCTTTCTCCTCTCCAGGCTGTACCATCATCTTAGTTTGCTTTCTTCCAGCCTGAGGCTGGTTTACCATGGCTGTTTTCTTTGTTAACTTTGTTTGATAGCTTTGGAAGAGAGTAACCAGTTCTGGCTCAGTGAAATACATTGCTCTAACATCTGTATTAATAAAGGTAGCAAGTACATGTACTTCAAGGAGTATTCATGAGCTCACTGGATTATGAGTATGTGACTTAAATTATGTATATCGTACTTATTCACTTTAAGGCTGATATTTTTTCAGGCATATCCCAAATAATTTTTGCCTTGGCATAGAAGAACCTGCCAGTTTGCACATTTTGGAGCTTAAGAAGCAAAACATTTCCACTGTCTGTGCGTAAAAGGGAACCTTTTCTTTGCCCAGCTGCAACGCTTGAGCATCCTCTCTTCCAAGCCTTGACTGTGTCCCTGACCGTACTGCTTGATCATCAGCAGAGCTCAACTATTCCAAATTTCCAGCTTTCAGCACAGGGAGCTTGCTGAAGGAGACATTTGGCTTGATTTCAGATGGAGCCTTGTGCAGGCTGGACCATTTTCAGGACCATTCAAGCACTGCTTGAGTCCCTGGTTGACTGGCAGGATTGAACCCAAAGATGAATCTAGTGAAAGGAAGGGGGAGCTTTCAGCAATACATAGCAGAGGGCTTAAATCGAGTTAAACCTGCTGTTTTCTGCATCTTTGGTCTTGCCTATTATAAAAGGCAATAACTATAAAACTTTCTGTAAGGAACTAGTGCTGGATAGAGCCAAACATGGAGAATTTGTGTTGAGCACTTGAAGTTTCTCAATATCATAGAAAATTGAAAACTAGAGGATGTAAGGAAAGAGACCTTAATGCAGTTAGAACATGAGTTTTATAAAGTAACCCATAAGTTTTATGAATGGCAAAATAGCCTGACCACAGTATTGATTTTATAATGTTGTTCCTGACTCTCACCTTGCAGAGCAGTGACATTTCATTACACCCACTGGAGCCATAATAACTGAAGTGCAACACCAGCTGATGGAAATGAAATTAAATCTATCTTCAGTAATAAAGCAGTAATGTCCACCAAGAATAGAATACAAACCTGTTTTCTGGTTTTCTAATGTTCTATTACAATGAACGATAAATAAAAAGTAGATATTTGTTGTGGCAATACTTCTTGTATATCAGCTAACAACCAGATAACCTGATCTCTCTTGGATTCACAGCAAGATGATCTTGAAATAAATATATCTCCATTGTGAAATTTGTATTCTGCAAAATATTTTACAAAGTTTCTTAAATAGCTTCACATTTGTGGTGCCAAAGGCATAAAAAAGAGTCCCCAAAACACAAACCAATCCTTTGTTGGAAAAATATAAATCTGGACACAGACACAGTTTACCTGAATTTTTCAAGACTTTTAAATACTACACATTTTAGAATTACATTGGATAGGAAATTCATCCTGTTAATTTCAATCACTGAGTGACTGAAACATCACCAATCTGAGAGCTGGAGATATTTCTTGTTTTGTTGAATTGTTTTCCTATATAAAAATTGCTGTCTTTTCTCAGGTTCCTCATTGCTTTTCTTTAGAAACAGTGTCTACCCTTGACCAACATGGAGAGGAGAGACCCTTTACTTCCTTATTGACCTTTTTTTCTGAATACCAGGTGGAAGTATTTAATTATTTAAACCTGGACATCTAAATCATCACTTGAGTTGCAAATTTTCCTTTCATCATTGTGCTGATACCAAAGGCTTTTGCAAATTTATTAATTATGGCTTGTTGGATTAATGGTATTTTGCTAAGGATTGTTATAACTGGATTTTGTGAATCCAGAGGGAAAAAGTTCCATCATAGCAGAAGGAATACTTATTTACTCCTGGGTTACTGAAGGATTCGACTTCACACCAGATATATGGATGGTTGTGTGCCCAATTCTGTGCTTCAGGTTCTCAGCATTTTTTCCCAGCTTTCTGTGAGCTGCAAACCTTTATTAAAAGAGAGGCAGGATAGGATATTTTTCACCTATTTTAGATAATTGAGTAAGTTTTGCGAAAATTAAGTACTAAAATTTACCCATTCATTTCTTCTTTGTGGAAGAACGACCTGAAGCCAGATCTACTAAATGACCTTTTCGGAGAAGTTATTAAGAATTCAGAGAAATTCTTACCATTTTCATTCTGATCTGATGTCTGTATTACTCTTACTAGAATAATTTTCATTTCCCTGTCTCCTTTCCAAATTTCCTGACACATAACTGACAAGATTTACCTGGAACATAATGTGTGAAGACCTCAGCTGGAAGGGAGCAGAAGGAGCCTGACACTGGGATATGAAATGCAACCTTCACCTGTCACTTTATGATATTAAAGTGTGTCTGGCACCTGTGATCCCATTTCTCTGAGGGGGATGGTAAAAAGCATAGTTGAAAAAAGTTATAATTTTGATCTGGTTTTGCTGGTTTTGATCTCAATTTTTGTTATTTGCCTTGTATGCTAATTTTTTTTTTTTTTTTTTGGTTTTTTGGGGCCTCTAAATATTTTCAGTTTTCTTTAGGTTCTAGAATTAGTATTTCTTCCTATCATGGTATATTTATTTTGTTAAATAAATAAAGGTGCAGAAGTGGGTCATGTCTATTGGGAAAACATGGTTTATTTCTGTCCTTTTTAAAACTTAGAAGTAATTCCAGTACCTAATGAGGGCCTACAGGAAGGCTGGAGAGAGAAAAAATTCTTTTCTGTGTCAGTGGCAAGGCCCTGGCACAGGGTGCCCAGAGAAGCTGTGGCTGCCCCTGGATCCCTGGAAGTGCCCAAGACCAGGTTGGACAGGGCTTGGAGCAACCTGGGATAGTGGGAGGTGTCTCTGCCCATGGCAGGGGTGGGACTGGATCATCCTTAAGGTCTTCCAACCCAAATTCTGTTGTTCTGTGATTTTTAAGTGAGTTCTTTTAAAATGCTTTTCTGTGGATGGAAAGCACGGTTGGGTTGTGAGGGAGTGAAACTCCGGATCTGATTTTCATCCTTGTTGTTGTTGTCCCAGGCTGTCTGAAGGATTTTATTTGCCCATAAACATTACCTGCTTTGTTGTGTTAACAAAAGGAGCTTGTGTAGCTAAAAGTGGCTTTGACTTCACTCATGAAATGGAAGAAGAGGATGCAGAACAGCCCCCAAGGAAATCTTTACATTTGTGGGAAGGGTTCACCTTCTAGTTGGAGGTTTCCTTCCTGAGCTCCTAACTAGCACTTGTAAATTCCAGGAACTCCTAGCAGGGAAGTTTAAGGAAATATGGGAAACGTTGCTGCAGTGAAGGGATCGAGCATTTAACAAGATTATCAGTTTTCCTCCAAGAGCAGAGTCAGGAACATGTTCTATCTCCATCTGTGGAGCTTTCCAAGACCTGCTTGGATAAAGCTCTGAGCTCTGTTTTGGCCTCCCAGCTGACCATGCTTCGAGCAGGTGATTGGCCTCAGTGACCTCTGAAGTCCCTTCCAGACTGAGTTATTTTATGATTCTATGATATTTAAGAGAGTTTGGCACAGTGACAGCCCATCTGACATCCTGAGCTCCTGTCCATTTCCAGCTGACAGAAGTTTGTATTCCTGGCATTTTGCAGAATGGGATGGAGCTGATACTCCTGCCAGGTGGTGGAGAAACAGAAAAACAAAATATTAGTTTAAAATGGATAATGATTTCTTGTAGAAGGAGAGAGTGAAGGGATGCATAACTCCCAATCAACCCCTGTATGCCTGTGGAAATTTTTAAGCTTAAAGTTTGGAAATTTTTGCTGCTTAATATAATGGAGAAGGGCGGCAGTGTCAGTTGTTGCCCTGATTTTTAAAAGTCTAAGTTTTCTTTTATAGTTCTTTTGAAAGTTTTAAAGTTCTTTTGAAAGTTTCCTATGCCTTCTGATGTTCACATATTTCTGCTGGAGTTCTCACGCACTGTTCATGTAAATAATGATTGTTTTTCATTCTTCTTTGTGGGAGGAGAGAATTGATGGACTGTTGGTTTGACCAGTGTGGTTGGAGTGGTGGCAATTTCATCCTCCAATCCACTGTCACTTTTGGAATTCTATATATTGCAAGGTCAGAAATAAAATCGGCTCTTTTTCTCTTTTGAACTTACCAAGCTTCTGTGTACTCATTTCATGTACAATAGCGACAATCAGTATCTTACTTTTTTCTGGAATTAGGAAAATTTAAAGTGGTATTTACTATACTGGTTATTACCTATGTTTTAGGACTTATTGAAGTAAATTCAGTAAAGAAGAAATGTTCATTGGTTCTTGGGAGAGCCCTAAATTCTGCAAAGTGTGTATCAGGATAATATGCATAAGATTAAGAAAAAAAATCAATAAAATATCCTCTTTCTGTGGTTTTCACTAGAAAATCATGTTTTACTTCACTAAATTAAATTAAAATACTCTATCTTTTTCCATATTATGAGTGTATGTGTTTTATCAGAGGGACTTCAATTGCTGAAGAGCCAACCAGGAATTTCTAGGCAGAGCTAGATGTGGTAGCTTGTCATTCTGTGCTCCTCAAAGATGTATTTGAATCTTTTTGTAGGATACCAATAATTAAAATGTACTGTTGAGAAACTGGGAATGAATATTTATAATATGTTAACATGAATAGAATTGATATTGGAGCTTAATGGTCTTGCATTCACCTCCACTTGCATTTATCAGCTACCTGGGAATTTATTTTTCTATTTTAAATCATTTAGAGAGGAAAATAACAAAAATGGTGGAAATGTGCAATAATAAATAATTTTTAAAGTGCTTATTAGGCTTGTAAAGAATTTTTTAAAATTAGATTTTATTTTTTAGATTTTTGTGGCTTTTAAAAACCTAAGTTACATTTCTTCTGTAACTTCTTTTCAGAATAATTTTAGTTTTGCATGTTAAGAAATAAAATGTGTAAATGAGGCTCAAGCACACTTCACTATGTCAATTTGTAATTACTTCTAAGTTATCAATAGATCTGTGTTCCTGCCCAAATGCAGGATTGCAGTTTGCAAATAAATTAGCTAAATTCGAAGCTTGAAGGCTCCAAGCCAAGAAAGTAACATGTTATTAACTTCTATTACCTGTGTCATTATAACTTCAGGACTCTTGCAGATAAATCCTTTGCCAGTTCTCATTTCCAATAGCGAGGTTGATTTATGCATATTCTGCCTGAAATGATGTTTTGCAAATCTTTCATGAAATAAAAGACTAATGAGGGGCCTCTTTGGTTTACAGAATAAATGGAGACACCCAGAGAATGCTGCAGATTTCTCAGTGCCTGTATTTGTTGAGCAAATACTTAAAACAGTGATTTGCATTTGTGGTTGTGCTAATTTATGAGTCAAGGACTCACCTTCAAGTTTCTGTTGCTTGTTTTTCTTGAATGTTCATGGAATTCTGGCACAGCATCAGCACTTGTGAGCTGTGTTTTCAGTTAATCAAATTAAAGCACATTTTGTGTCACATAAACTGTGTTCAAACTATGAAAATGTGATTTACGAGGCTTTTCTTTGCCTATTCATTTTTGTGATATAAGCCTTTTAAAACATGTAAATTTTTTTTAACATAATTCCAGTTTAAAATTAGTGGGCTTTTAAAGAGCCCCATCTAGTCTGGATATCTGGCTGTGATATTAAATGGCATTGGCAAGAGTATCATTTTGATGAAGAAAACAATTCACATTTGAGTATTTTAAATATTTTGCTGAAGCTAACTTAATGATATTTTACTATGGAATCATGCATGTCATTTTTGTTTTCATAGAGAAAACCACAGTAATACTGCTTTATATTGTGGTGCTGGCATTTATAGACTTCTTTATTAATGGTATGCATTTAATTAATAAAGGAGACAATCTTAGTAGTTAATAACTTAAATATTAGTATTGTGGAAGTTCAGTTAGGAGAAAAAAAAAAAATCTTGAAATTTTCTTTAGCAGTTGATCCTGTGTTGGAGATTCTGAGAGGTCTCATGTTCCACATAAGGGTGAGAAGAATTTAAAATTTTAAACATTTTAAAATACATGCAGTTAAATGTATAATGGAAATAATCCAGTTGTGCTGGTTTTGTCCTGTGTGACAATCCACTCTGATAAGATTCAACTGGAACCATGTTGTTTATACAACATTTGCTTTTCAAATAATGCCTAGGAGTAAGAACTTCCTCTGTTCATAAATGTTTTCATTCCTAAAAGCATTTTTTGCCACTCCAGGCCCTAAGCAGAGGCACCTATACTTCATTGTTCCACTCACTTTTCTTTTTTGAGGGGGTGATGATGTGGCTGATCAGTAGAATTGGAATTTAATTGCTCCCTCTGCCTCTCACCACTGAAATGTGTGGCCAGGAGGAGGAAAAATCAGAGAGGATCTGAATCCCAGCCTCCCTGTGTGTGCAGTTCTTCTGCTAACCATGAACCCAACTATTTCAGGGGCTTTCAAAGTCCCTTCCACTGGTGTATTGAGACATTTAATCCAGTAAAATTTGTGTGTGTGTTTGGGGGTAGTTACCAGCACAATCTGCTTGTCTGTTAACATATTTTAGTCTTCTATTTTTTCTGTATATGTTGAGTTCTTAATTGTTATTTAAAAAACCAAGTGTTTCACAGAGTTGTAGATATAATCCATGAAGATAAAATGAATATTGTGCTCTAGATTCTGGGAGAACTTTTTAAATCCATATTCATGGTGGTAAGAGAAATCTGTGATTCTCTGCTTCCTTTTCCCCTTGGGCTTTGTGGAAAATTAAGTTTTCTTGTGTGGATCTCAGCATCTCATGCTTCTCACTCTGTGTTAAGACAATAATTGTTATTCAGTCTTGTGAGCACTTGAGGTGAGTGTTGAAGGCATAATGATGATGTTATGCAATAGATAAATTGAAATGATGGGAAGTCAGGGGAATTGTTCCTTTGTTCTCTGCCTTCACCAAGGCAGGTGACATTCAGGACGTGACTGATCTGTTGCTCACAGTCTTGTCTTTATGCCACACAAATTTGGAAAAATGTGCTTGCCCATTATAAATTTAGTGGGACATTTAAGTTCTGCCTGTCTTTAAGGAGCTACTAACTCAATTTTTTTAATGTGCAACTAATTTCTTCTTTAAAAATTAGAGATGAGTGCAGAGATTAAAATAAATACAAGCGCCAAGGATTTTTTTTTCCTTCAGGGCTCTAGCATGGAAACGTAATCACCCGGGAAGAGATCTGGGTTCTCAGAAATGAGGTCACCTTGGCAACAAAATCTTCTGTTATTGTCTGAAAGTAGCTAATCAGTGATTTGGCAGAGCAAGAGAATGATAAAAGGGACCTCTGAGCCTTTTCCTGTCTTTCTGGTCCTCTTCTGCTGTACAAGGGGATGGTGAGGTGCTTGCACCAGAAGCTGGAGGAGGTTCCTGCCTTTCCTCACTTCTCCAAAGGGAATTAGAAAACCCAAGAGGGATAAGATGTTGTGGTTTCTAGCACCCCAAAGCTGCTCACCCCAAAGAATCAGAAAAAAAAGTTAAAAATCATGGGGTAAGATAAAGTCAGTTTAACAGGACAGAAATGGAAGGGATAATAATAATGATGATAATGATGATGAAGAATATACAAAGCAGTGATACACAATGAGGTATTTCACCAGCACTGATAGATGCCCAGCCAGTCCCCGAGCAGCAATCTCAGTGTCCTGGTTGCCTTCCCCTGCTTTTCCTGCTCAGTGTGGTACCCTGGGGTCTGGAATATCCCTTTGGACACTTGGGGTCAGCCTGTCCTGGCTGGCTCCCCCCTTGTCCCCTTCCTGTTCCCCCAGCCAGCTCTGGCAGAGCAGTGTGAGGAGCTGGAACATCCGTGAGAGTGCCAACACTGCTCAGTAAAAACTAAAACATGAGTTTGTTATCAAGATCATTCTCATCCCAATATCTTTGACCACTTTCTCTGACCAGTCAGGCAGCAATGGCTTAAAATCTCTTCAATTTAAAGCCTTTTTAGTTTCATTTTTGTCTTTCCCCCTCTATCAATTTAATTATGATTTTAAGGTGTCTGGAGCACAAATCTGATAAGAAGTACCTGAGGGGCTCAGCCTGGAGAAAAAGAGGCTCAGGGGGGACCTTGCTGCTCTCTGCAACTCCCTGACAGGAGGGTGGATAGATTTATGCTGAATTTATTTATTTATTCATGTATGAAAAATGACCTCTGTGCTGCTGACCATCTTAGCATGCAATTCTTTATTACAGTTGAGCTTGTAGATGAAATCTTGGCCTTCTGCAGTCATTAATAGGAAGATTTGGAGTTCACTGCCATAGAATGGAACTGTGGAAGAGGCAAGCACACGCTGTAATTTGGGTGCTGTTCTCTACTGATAAGGATATCCCACTGCTAGGCAAAGATTAAAGAAATGAATAATCAAGCATTTGCATGTTTGTGTGAAAAACAAATTAAATAGAAGTCCTTGTTCTTCACACTTCTTTTTTTGTGTCAGTGTAACCAGCGGCACTTACTGAAAAATTAGGCTGATATTATAGATTGACAGAGCAACTCTAAGCATAAAGTGGGCAGGGAATTCAGTGCCTGTTTTCCTTGTTTTTCCCAATTCCTCATTGCCTTAATCTTTTTCTGTCTTCAAAACATTGTATAGACATTTTTAGGCTATTTTCTGAACTTTTTAGATTCCGTAAGTTTAACTTGTCAGTGGATACTGCAGCTGATATGTCTTGTTTAGGAGACAACAGAAAGATTCTGAGGTTTTCTTTTTTGTCATTTACTAGTATCAAAAATGATTTATTTTATTTTGTGCTGATTTGCACGTATTATTCAAGTGGAACACTTTACAAAAAACAACCACCATAAACCCAAGTAAACATGCAAACAGCACATTTTAGAGAATAAGATAGAAAATACTGGTTTCACTGTATTTATTTTTAAAAGTGTGATTGGGCCATGTAAATTGTTTGTATTTAGTGATAGTATCCACTGAATGCTGCAAATCAATAAACAGCAGCATCATGGCTTTAAATGCCAATATTGTGATGGGTAGAGATCAATGTTATTAAGATATACACAAGTTAATGCTTCCATAGTTATTAAATAACAAAATAAAAATCCATGTCTGGAAAAGCACTGCTTAAACAGCAAAGGAGTGGAGATTAGAGAGGATTTGGGGAAAAAAAGAGTGTGTCAGTTGAAAAGGCAAATTCCAAGCTTTGTGCAGCATTGGGGAAAGCAGAAAACTATTGTTCCACATCACAACAATAATTCAGCACTTAGTTTAAAGTCTTATTTTTATTTTAATAGGAGACACAAGCTGCCATATTTTTAATGAAGAACACCTGTGATTTCTTTTTAAAGCTTTAATTAAAAATGCTTGTTTTATTCTTTATCTTTGAAATGTATGAAAAGCCATTGGCCAGAATGGCTGGCTTCCTTTTCAACCTTAAACTGTTGAATTCGAGAACAAGGGAAAGTTGTTCTTAACAAGTTCAGCAGAAAAATGGACCTGGAGACTAAGCTTCTAAATCTCCAAAATTGGTAACCAGGAAAGTTAGGTCTAATTTTCAAATGCTGGGGGGTTTATAAATGAGAAATGTTGGGGTTTTGTGGCATAAAATTTTGTTTGGTTTTTTTTTTTTTTTTTTCAGAGAGATTTTTTTAATTCAGCTTGACTGTCCCAAAAAACCAAATAACTTTGTGAATATTAATAAAAAAAATGGTGGTGTGCTTCTGCTGGAGCAGGGATCCTGCACAAGGGGAGAGTTTTCCTCTGGAGCTCCAGGGCTGGGGGAGATGGGCCTGGGCTCCTCTGGGAATGCAGGGGGAAGAAAGCTGCTCCTCTGGGAATGC
>QUSF01000005.1:44190248-44210056 GCA_003676055.1 Chloebia gouldiae | reverse complement strand
CTGGGAATGCAGGGGGAAGAAAGCTGCTCCTCTGGGAATGCAGGGGGCAAAGGCTGCTGTGCTGTTCCCAGGTCAGATTGTATCCAGGTAGGAATGCTTGGCTCCTCCCCTGGGCAGAGCATCTCCCCATGGGATGCTGGAATTTTCTCAGCCATGCAGGGACACTCACTGGCCCATGAACAGAAGATAATTAATAATTAATGGCCCATTAACAGCAGAGATCTCCTGAAGGGAGGATGGGTTGTGGAAGAGATAAAGAAAAAACTGCCCAAGGGACAGCAGAGAACTGCCCCAGCTCTGACAGATGGAAACAGAACACACACCCCCAGGCACATCTGGCATTTCCAACCCAAGACACATCATTAAGTGCCTTCCATCCCAAACCAGTCTGGGATTCCCTGATTCCCAGTACACACAGCCCTGTTATCCTGGTGGATCTGTGGCTCCTTGTGCCCTCCAGAGCAGCAATGCTCACACTGCACTGACAATGTGCATTTATTACATCGAATAAATGCTCCTGTGATCCCCACTGACAGACCTTTAACATTCTGTGTATTACTGCTGGATATTTTCTTAAATTTCACATTTGCTGAGGGCTGTCTTGTTTCTTTTGTCTTACAAATAATTTGAGTCCCATCTTTTTGACAGAGTATATGAGCATAAACTGGAAACTAAAGATTGTTTTTGCAAGGAAATCTAAAATTTCTACATTTTAGCAGAATTTCTTAAAAATACAAACTAGTTTTCCTTCACATTGGAATGATTGTCTCTAGGAGGTGAAAGGAAAACAAGCCTGTCTCTATTTTATTGTCTAAAAAGAAACTACTTAGAAACATTTCTTTTAAATATGAACAACTCTGATTCCCTTTTTCAAAATGGCATTAATGGATCAAATTGCTCATTGCAAAGTGTTAAAAAAAACCTGAAATAGTATTTTATTGCACTTGTATTTCTGACCTATTCTCCAGTGAAAAATGAGTTCATCTCTGAAAAAAGACCGATTTTAAAAGTATTGTTATTCAATCAAAATAGCTTTTATAGCAGACATTCCTTCAGCTTGATTTTTTTTGTTCCCACTGCATTATCTTGCACAATTTATTTATTGAAAATTGTCCTGAAAGCAGTATGAGATTGCTTTACATCTTTTGTTTTGTCCTGCCAAGCTGTAGGACCTAATGAATTTCTGTACATAAAGATGGAAACTCTGACTCACTGAATCCCCTAGTCAAAATTACTTGAAAGATTGAGTGCAGGTAGTTGGAATTTTTTTCCTGCTGATATTCAGATTAATATGGTGAAAATAAAGAGAACAGCTCCTGAATGTCTCACATTTCTTGTTTAATATTAGGCAACATTTTTTTTCTAGGTATGAAAAAATAAACATTTTAGGGACCTTCTACTTATGAGGTAGTAGTGCCTACTTAAAAACAGACAAACAGACACGATTCCTGAATCCAGGGTAATCCCCTGCTGGTCCATGAAGTTATGGAAGGAATATTCATGAAATGAAGGGAACAAAGCAAGAGGATCCAGACTGTTAATTGATTTCTTGCAAAATTAAAGAGGAAAAAAAACAGGAAAAAAAAAGCCAAAGAAACATAAATTAGTGGTTATTACATTTATTTTATTCCACAGTGTAATGCCTAGAGAAGAAAGGAGTTCTGTCAGCTTAGATATATGGGATCAAAGTGAAATATGAATGTAGAATGTCTGTAGAAATAGAAAACAAAATTAGCAGGTGCTGGACATTATCCCTCCATCCCTGAGCTGCTTCAATAGCTGTCTGCAGAGGGAAGTGTGCAATTCACTGAGGATTACTGGTTCCACTTTGAAACTTCTATCCAGGTTTCATTCCTTGCAATATAATTCTACTCACTCTTTCCAGGTAGTCAATAAAGGGTATTTATACCTGCTCCTTTGTGAGTGGATGCTGGATGGAGCCTCCAAGAATTTATTATGGGTTTTTTAATCCTTTTCAGTGGTATCAAAGCAATAATTTTGTTTTGTGAGGCCCTGTTAATGAGACACTAATGCACGGAGCTGATTAAAGAGGCAACAATTAGATCCAAGCACTTGTTTGTTAATGAGGAAGCTGCTTCTCTGAGCTAGACAATATAGTGGGCCTGTAATAGTTAACTAATACCTTCAGCTAATGATAAATTCTTAATTAAATATGATTGTGCCTATAGTGGCAGAAAGAGCTCTTACATGCTTTTGTCTGATTACATCACTTACTACATTAGGTTCATTAGAAACATGAAGCAGCGAATAAAGGCCAAGGGAGATGAATAATTTTTAATGAATGTTGAGTTTTACTGAAACCATTCACTGAGTAAGGAGGAATAATAGTTACAAAGAATTGTCTTCTTCCTCTGTGCTCTACTAAAATATATACATTCCTGGGGATTTGTTTTGGTGGTTTTGTATTGATTGAGTGAATGTCTTAGCAAAGTGGATAACCAGAGCTCAAGTTCATCTAATTTTATTTTTTTTTTTAATTTCCTTCAGGATTTTGTCAGTGCAAGGATAAACACTGATGTGAGCACTTCTGTGACAGTCATGTCATGAGAGAACAAAAGATTGCTTCTAAATCGATCAGTCTACTCTGAGTTGTGTCTCTAGGCAAACCTAAGAGCAGAGGGAGAGCACAGGGCTGTGAAACCAGGTCAAATTCTGGCTTTGCAAACCAAAAACTCCAGAACATTCAGTGCTGGTGGTTCATTTTAATATATTGGAAAGAGATCAACCATGATTGCTTAAGTAGATTTCAACAGCATAAAAGTGGAGGATATCTCCTGAAACACAGTTTTCAACAATTTTGGATTCTGGGTGTGGTTATGTGTTCTCATTTCCAAAAAGCTCATTTTGGACCTCAGTGTATCGACTCAAAAAAAAAAAAATCCCCAAAACATCAAAGTTGGTTTTCTAGCAGGAGCTGGATTAATTCTTCATTCTTCACTGCTGTCACAGAATTGTTGAGGTTGGAGGGGCCTTTGGATATCCTGTAGTTGAAGCCCTCTGCTCAGAGCAGGACCAACTAGTCCAGGTTTTCCTGGTCTGTGCCTGATAAATTTGGGATTTCTCCAGAATCTCCCCAAATGTTTCTTTCTGAATGCATTTCTCTGTAAGCTTTCTACTGCAAGCTAGGTAGAAATTGTTATTTCTTTGTGAGACTGGGTTAATCCTGGTGCGTTATATGTGATCGTTTACTATCATTCTGCTTGACTCAGTCTTTTGTAGAGTTGTCCATTGTCATTATTGTTTAGATAATAATTTATTACTAATTTCCTTGTTTCTCAGTAACACAGCCATGCCTACAGCTGAGGGAGGGGACTGTGTTTTAAAAAACAGAAGATTAACTATTGAATAATTCTGAAATATTTATTTCATATTGACTGATAGTGCTCAAAACTGTTTCTCTTGCCCCACATTATGCTTTGACTGTTGTTTCTAACTCTTATGTTACGCATGTAAGATTCCTGAGATTGATAATCTGATTTTCCAGTATTAATCCTGATGAATAGCACCAGAAGTGACAGAGTTCTATGAGCAGCTTTAAGGAAGCCTGTGGCTTTCTTTGGGAAACTTTTCAAGACAGGGACTTGGGATTTCTGTACAAAAATTTTCCTTGTGTATCTTGGGTACTGTCAAAGGTTAAATCAATGCTACTTACAGTTGAAAACCATCAGCATTGTAATATTTTTTTTCCAGATTATTATGATTTTTAGCCCAGGTATATGAAGATGCTACGAAGATTCTAGCATTGTTAAAAGCCATTTAAATTAAATAAATGACCCCTCCTTAAATATTCAGCTAGAAACCTTTCTAGTTAAGGAACTGCCACATTGATCAAAGTTTATATTCCTAAGAGTACCTAATGTTTCCTCTGGTAACTCAGGAATTTCTCCTCAACGTTAACATCTGTCTTCAGCCAAACTTATATATAGAATTTTAAGTCTCAGTAGATGGAAAATAGTTGAAAATATATAATTGATAAATTTTCATTTCTATAGTGCATTGAGGAAAAACTTGCTCTTTAACAAGTTTATGGTATTTTGGAGTTTTAATGTTTATATACAGCTTGTGTGACTCAATATTGAGAAATGCCAGAAGATATATTTGCATATTTAAGGAGGAAGGTTTTCAGTGACTTGATAAATACATTTTCATTTCAAATTAATGGAGTGGAAAATGTGTAAATAAATTACATCCAGAAATATTCTGATTTTTTTTAATGGCTGTATTGGGCTGTGTTGCTCACTTTTCTGTATATGCTTCACTGCTTAATTAGTTTTCCCAATTGTTCCAGGATTATGTGAAGGATAAAATAATTTAGTGTTAGACCGTGACATATGTGTAGTTTTAGAAGGATTTCTACACTTCTGCACTGGCATCTTCAGTGTTTGCACAATGAGTCCTTTCTGTGAGGACTTCTGAGGGCAAAAAAACGAAATGACTTGAAATGGTCAAGCCAAGAATGTCGAAGAAGCTGTAAGACTCATGACTTAAATTAAGGATAAAAAGGAAAAATAAGAAACAGATTTGAAAGTTTTTGTGGTCTAGTGGCATTGCCAAGATAAAACAAATCGAAGACTTTCTCCAGAGACTCCAAAGTCTCAGCTCTCTAAGACCCTTTCTCCAATTTTATGTGATTTTGAAGTCAAAGCACCTCCAACAGATAAATACTATTGATTTGTGCATGAGATACTCCAATTATCTTCATGTGCAGGACTTTTTGACTTCTTTATGCTCAACCTATTACAAGTTTTTATGTTGATCTCTAGGTATATCTCACAACCAGAAATTCTTTGCTTTCCAGATGAGAAAGGTTTAAAAAAGCTTAGAAATGTGTATATTTTTTTTCCCTCATAAAAATCCCTGGTGCCTTTCATTAAAGATGGGCTTGCAGTCACAGAACTCTGTTCTTTGTGTCCTTTCTCTGGCTGTCAGCTTTCTGTCCCCCTGAAGGTTGCAATGCCAGAGTTAGTACAGGCAAATACATCAAATGGCTTGTCAAATCATGCTGATCCCCTTTCTCATCTCAGAGCGAGCTTTCACCTCTTCAGAGGCCCAGGAAGGTTGTGAAATTAAACTCAGTAGTTAAAGGAAAATTCCTGCAAATTCAAAAAAAAAAAAGAGTCTGTGCTCCACAGCCTGTTTGTGCTGCAGGATTTACCGTTATCCCAAGGGGAAGGAGTGGAATCATAGAATCACAGGCTGGTTTGGGTTGGAAGGGATCTTAAAGAACATCCCATTCCTCCCCCTGCCATGGGCTTTTTGTACCAAAAATTTGCCTTGGGTACTGTCAAAGGTTAAATCAGTGCTACTTATAGTTGAAAACCATCAGAATTGTAATTATTTTATTTTTTAATTGTCATTCTTTTAATTTATGCCTTCTACTATCCCAGGTTGCTCTGAGCCCTGTCCAGCCTGGCCTTGGACACTTCCAGGGATCCAGGGGCAGCCACAGCTTCTCTGGGCACCCTGTGCCAGGGCCTGCCCACCCTCCCAGGGAACAATTCCTGCCCAATCTCCCATCCATCGCTGCCCTCTGGCAGTGGGAGCCATTCCCTGTGTCCTGTCCCTCCATCCCTTGTAATTTTCTCTCTCCATCTTTCTTGCTGGCTCCCTTCAGGTACTGGGAGGCACCAAATTAGGTCACCCCAAAGCCTTCTCTTCTCCAGGCTGAACCAAATACTAAGGGGTACCAAATAAGAAGATGTACATTTTTATACTTTTATTTTAATACAATTACTTCCTAAGAGTAGAATATAAAAGCTGTATTAAAAATTCATAAATCACATTCATTTCCTTCTTTGGTATTTTTGATATTTTGAAGGAAAAATAAAATCTAAAAGTATGTAATTCTCAGACATTCACTAAATAATTTTATTTTCTGAATAAATTCAGACTAGAGAAGGTACTGACCTGCTAATTATAAAATCTGATGCTTCCTTCATTTTTCTGATCCTTTTCTTTTCTTCTTTTTCTTGCATTCACTTTAAATGAGTCCTGCCATCTAATTACATCTAAAAGGATTTGACTTTAATTACTTTCCACTGTAGGTGTGAAAATAAGCAAGCAGTTACCAGAGCTATTACACCAAATGGTGCAACATTAAATTTCTGACCCTACGACTACCAGACAGAGCTGTTCAGTTTCAACAGCATCTTAGCGTAGTTGAGTCTAATTATTACCTTCTGTGAATGTTGTCTTTTGAACTTTGTGCCCTGGAATTGTCTCGTTCACAACTAAAAAATAACAAGTGCCTTAATCAAAGTCCAGTGAATTCTCTGGCATTTTAAAATAGCTGCCAGCAGCAGCTGGGGAATAGAAAATAATTGCCATTCAAATATTCATTTTTTTGGGTTTTCTGTTCTTTTTTTATTTCTAGTCTTCTGTGCAGCGAGGTTCCTAAACCATAAATAGCGAGAAACATTTGGGAGGAAATCAATTCAGTTTAATTAGGTCCTTGTTGCAGGTAATGTCTCCCTGAAGTTTTCTTCACCTGGAGAACTTTTTTTAAAACAGCAGCTGTGGTTTTCTTGTTAGAGGAAGGTGAGTGCTCGAATCAGAGCAGACAGGATCTGTTACAACCCCCATCTTCCACTGAGAGCCTGGCCAGGGGGAGAAATGAGGGCTTTTACCTGCCAGAGCTCTCCCAAGGACACGTGTGTGGATTGCAACCACAGGGCCAAGATAACTCAAAATAAGTTGGTTTTCCATCTTCTGCAGGACAAGTGGGAGAAAACCAATATTCATTTCTAGAAACCAATATTCATTTCTGAAAACCAATATTCATGTTTGTTGGTTGTTTCTGAACCTTGTCGGAATAATGTGTAAATAAATAGAAAAAAATGTACACATAAATATTTCTCTCTTAATTTCCTGTAGGAGAGATTTTCATCTTTGTTCAAAACACTGAGTGGAATTTCATACCTATTTTTTTAGGCTTGAACATGCTAAAATGTGATCCAAAATGCACCTTCTGCTGGTAACATCTTTAAAGCTGTGAAGAATTTCTAATGTGTGCAAACCCTGTTTTTCACTTCATTCTTCTTAATGAACTTAAAAGCATTTTCCCCTGTTCAATGGGAAATTTTGTCTATCTATTTGATGTAAGAATAGTATAGATGTATTTTATCTTTAATCTTCATTATACTTCCTCTGCTTTAATATAGGCTTCACCTGTATTTTAATATAATTACGGATTTTTTAGTGCTCCTACAAATAACTATGGTAGCAGTCTCCAATGATTCAGAAAATTCATGCTCAGTTCCCCATATACCTTTTTTTAAATTTAATCTCACTGATATTTATTAATATTAACAGCATGAACACATTCTCAAAAGGAAACACAGACATACCAGTAACTTTGTTCTGTAACCTGTCTCTGAGTTATTCCTTGTAATAGCTGGAAGGTTTTATGCACAGCATAAAAATTTGGAAAGACAGTTAATATTATCATTTTTCTGCAAATGCTTTCACCACATTGACTTGCAGGCTTGCCTCCTGCATTAATTTCTTAGTGTATGTAGCCTGTCTTCTTATTTAAGGGACAAAAATTGTCTTTGCTTGATGAACTTTTCACCAAAAAGAGCATTTTTCCAACAACCTTTAAGCTCAGCATGTACAGAAAGCAAATGAACATGCTTGTGCTGAGCACTTAAGAGTACCTAGTTAATTAATACCTGTTTTACATATAGTCAGAGAAATGGTAGCTACTGCAATTGTTCAGTTTTGGCAAAGCCAAGGGAGGAAGTGGCAACTTTATCAAAATGTTCCTTTCAGTCTTTGCATCCTTGACCCGTTCCACAAGGCAATCTGTGCTTCACTGCTGAGTGACACAGACTCTCTCTGCTCTGTATTTTTCTGTATTTTAATATTTGTGTTACAGTTTGACATAGTGGTGGGAGAGACAATAATAGAGGAAGGGAATGGGAGGCCCAACCATTGGTGCAGGAGATGCAGGAGGGGCAAGGAAGAGAAAATAATATAGATCTTAAAATATAATACTGAAAAAAGTGGTGGCAATACCTATGTCTTTCTTGTTATTTTCAATTAAAATACAGAGCAAGTCTTTAATTTGATCCAGTCTTTGCTTAGTTATTCCACACTGGCTGTAGAGGTTGTAGAATCTAAAGGAACTTCACCATGGAAAGGGCTCTTATGTGTAGATGTGGCACTTGGGGACATGGCTTGGGGGTGGCCTTGGCTGTGCTGGGTTAACTCAATGATCCTGAAGGTTTTTTCTAACCTAAATGATTCTATGATTCTATTTAAATCCTCTTTTTGTGTGTAGCAAGAGGCAGGCCAGAACGTGAGCCCCACTTTTACTGCCTCCGCATGGCCCCAAGAAATCTGGTTGTGGGTCATTGCTGGGAATTTGGGGTTTCTTTTTGCCTTTTTTCACTCATATAAACTTTCTTCTCCTGCAAACACACAGAAAAGTGGTCACAAAGTTCCTCTGAGGTTTTGTGCCATCACTGATTCTTCTTGAAGGAATTTGTGCTGGATGTTTTTAAAGCTATAGCCCAGCTGACCTTTATTTTGATAGAAGCTAGTAAAAAAAATATGGCATTCTGTGATACACTGATGTCTTGTTTGTTAATATTGAGTAACAAAATCAGGATCGGGTGATCCATTTCACTTTGATTAAAAAGCAAAACAATTAAACTTCACTGCCCTAGTTTTATACAAATAAATGATGAGATTGATGGAGAAATGAACTGAGAATGTAATTTAAAGAATCTCAGTAATAGTTTAGATCCTCTATGTGTTCTCCAAGCCATCAATTATGGGTAGAATATTTCTGACAAAGAAAGCAGGGAATTTTCTAGTGCGTGAAAAAGATGCATGAGGAGCTGATAGTTCAAATCCAGATGAGGAAAATGCCAACAGTTTAACTTTAATAGCTATAAATATACTCTAAAAATGTTCATTTCCATTTTCTCTTGGCCCTGTTTCAAGCTACTCTTAGGTAAAAATAGAGTTTAAGTTAAGTGTTCAAGAGGGTACTGCTCTGGAAAATCTGATGATGATATAGACCATATTGATATATTAATACAATGATTTATTTTTTACCCAATATAGCCATTCCATTTCTATTGTCTAAGATTACTTCCATATTAATGTTTTATCTATTTGACTTTTACAGAGAATTAGCAAGGAAATCTATATTTAAGATTTTATTATCTCTGTACATTTTAATAAGGCTTAAATGTAACATTCTGCTACACACTGTGGAGAAAAGGCCAACTGAAATCACTAATTGCCAGCCACTTTTTTTAGAATGGCAGAATTATTTTTTCTTCACAATAATCCTCTTCAGTTTGAAACATGTTTGACTACCAGTTGTTAAATGAGCTTGTATAATTTAAAAGTAAGAGAAGAACATTTGAGAAAGTAGTTGGAGTATATTTATTTTAAGGAGGCAGGTTAAGCTATTAAAAATACCATCAGGAATAATTTCTAATTGAAAACCTTTACATGGTTTTCAAAAATAGCTGTTTAAGCCTGTGTGTAGTTTTGCATTATCAGTTTCTTTCTCAATTATATGGGCTTCTCTAAATCTTTTCTTGTGTTTCGTTTATTGATGCACATTCCCACCTGATCTTTAGCTTGGGGTTTTTTTGGGGGTTGCTTTCTTGTTTGTTTGTTTGTTTTTACTTTCAAACCTCAGTTAAATGTAAGAGTATGAGAATTTGCAGTTATGGACAATATATTTGCAAGTGTCTTAACATTAATCACATTTTTATTGCACATTTTTTTCCCTCTTTGAAAAATTCAGTGGGAAGTCATAGAATCATTGACGTTGGAAAAGACCTCCAGTACCATCAAATCCAGCCTTCGTTCAGACTCTTACTGTGCCCTCAGAAGGACCAAATTGATACTTTTCACTCCCAGAGAGTAGCAGGTTGTTGGCCTTTCTGGGTGAAATGATCCATCATGATTATCTTCCCTGCTGGACCAGCCCCTCCCCATCCCTGCTGATGGCATTAGGAGGTGTCAGGTGGGAACTGCAGCCCTTCGAGCTGCTGGCTGGCCTGAGCTCTGCTGCTCTGGCTCTTCATGGGTATTTTCCCTTCTCTCACTCCCAGCTGTTACTCCTTTTCTCAGGAAAATGGATTTCTGTGTCCTGCAGCTTCTTTGGGGAATGGTCCTGGCAGCTGCACGATGCTGCTGGAGCGTGTGCTCCCAGCCCTAAAAGATCTCTGTGCTGTTTGTCTCTGCAGTTTGGTACAATGATGTGAGGAACAGAGTCACACTGTGGTGGAAAATTGGGTTTAAAAATTAATCTTCAAATAAATGAGATGAGAAGGGAAGGATTTGGGTAAGTGAAAGACTGAGCAGCAAGGGAATGGAGAGAAATGAATATCATAAACCACTGATGAACCAGATGGGTGATGGGATCTGTGTTACAGGGGTTCTTGGGTGAAAAAAGGAGATTTTTGGGACTAAAAAGATTTAGAGAAACCAAGTTAATAAATAGTAGAAACCATACTGAGGAGAGGAAAGAGGAGAGGAAAGAGGAGAGGAGAGGAAGAAAATTAAATTTCTTCTTAATCTGAATAAATACATCTTCTGAAGGGGTTGTGCTTTATTTTGGGAATGAACAGCTTCTGGAAGAAAAGAGTTTTGTTTATAGTGGAAATTTATTCTGTCACATGTTTCAAGAGGAAAAAGGCTCCATCCAAACTCCTTACTGTACCTTGTAACATTGAAGATTTCCAAATAGTGAAAGAAGGGTGTGGTTCTTTCTGCAGAAAACTCACATCAGAGGGCAATGGGGCCTGAAAGCTTTCAAAGTTAAGCTGGCTCTGTAAATTGCAATACCCTTCACAGACAAAGTGAAGAAAAACTCCACCAAACGTGAGAAGAAAGGATGATGTAGTTCAGTGAGGAAGAACAATACATGAAATCATATATTATGTTCTAATATAGAAGTCAGTATATCCTTAGATCATACTTTATTTCCCATGTAAAAGTATGTATTGTCACTTGGATGATGATTTAATGGGGGAAAACATGAATTAATCACAAAAAATTCTATCAAGGTGGATTACTCAAATTATAAGAACTCTGTTTTGAACATGAAATAGGTGGTTAGATATGCAATAACAGGCCAGTATGCTTATTTTTCTGGAGGCAAGTCAAATCACACATCATATTAACTTATAAACTCATTGGCACACACATTCCACATTTCCTATTAATAGGAGATCTTCATGTCAAAAGGTTAATTGTGTAAGGACTTGCAGACAGGGAATGGAAATCACTAATAAGTAATGTCCACTTTTTCCAACATTTATTGCTTTCTTATAAAGAGCTGCTTTAAACATCTCATCAGAACTTTAGGATAGGAAAATTTCATTTTGGTGGTCATTTATCTAAACTCCCTGTGGTTCAAAGTATAATTTAAGGGTTAATCATTGTCTGAGGAGACCCAAATATCTGAAAGAATGATGTTAATTTTGTGGGAATCTTGAAATCCCACAAAACTCAAACCCAAACCTATTGGTAAATCTGATTTGCAGGAGTAAAGCTTTGGAGCATTTCACATTGTGTAAGGTGGTGATAGATCCTTTATGGACTAGAGGTAAAGAGGAAAAATATCCCCAAAGATATCTGAACCTTTCAAGTTAAGATGTATATTCTGCATAGGAAAGAAAAAGCCAATTTTTGATACAATTGCTAACCCATCTGATTTTTTGAAAGATGATTTAGATTCTTTTTACATACAATATCTACATGACTAAGTTAGCAGAGCTTCAGGGAAGTATTTCATCTGACTCATGAAACTCAAATTTCTGGGGTTCACATCCTTGTAGTTTCTGCAGAGCCTTGTCATATATTTGGTACTTGAACTCCCTGAGAAATATAAATATCTTTTTGCTCTGAAAATAGACCAGATCTCTAAATATCAGTAAACCAGCATCTACCAGACTTTGAATACTAAAGCAAGAAATTAAAAGTCCTGCAGCAATTTTAGCTGTCTATAAAAGAGACCAAAGGATTTTCAAATGGATATCTAGAAGAAAAGCCTGAGGCAGAGTTCAGTCAGCTTTAGTCCAAACCATTTTTAAATAAAATTAAAAAGGAACCACTGTAGTGTTCTGGATGTTTGTGTTTATAGTAAGACCAAAAGCTGGATTGAGTTTAGAAGCTAAGTAATATCACATAAATCCCTAAAAAAATTTAGATAATCCAATTACCTTTCCCAGTTAAACGTAATTTTGACACAACCATTTTAGAGTCAGTGTCTTAATTTGGGAAATTGTTTGGAAAACGTCAGAAAAAACCACCAGAACAATTTATTCACTTTTACCTACTTGACAAATACTTTGACTGTCTCCCAGCTTCCCTTTTCAGAGGAAAAACATTGACCAAAATTGAGGGGCTGTGGGGCAGGAGGAGTGAAAACTCAGATTTCCTGAATCCCACAGTGGCAGTACCGAAGCTTTGTATTTTGCGTTCCTCATGTGGGGCATTCTCTCTTTAAACGACATTGGCACAGGCACCTCTGTGATTCTTAAGGGTTGTACTGAACATCTACAGAGTGTTTTGTTACCATGAAAGAACTGTAAATGTCTGTTATTGATCCATGGTGCTTCAGGAGAGGGCTTTAAAAATAGAATGAATTCTTCCTTGTCACATTCAAAACTATTTCTACGAGAAATGGTCTCAGTTATGTTTTTAGTGTATCTGGCAGGTTCTTCAGATGTGGGGACTGCAGCTTAGTTGCAGAATTCCTCCTCCAACAAGTGAATTATTAAAGGAGAGCCCTCTGCTTTGAGTGGGGTTGAAAAAATGCAGCTGTTGGATAGTCTCCCCTACTTAATTTTAATTCCAGATGCAAAGATCCATTTATTCTTAACTGTAAATCTGCAACTTTTTGCCTTAATATAAAGACTTCAAAATAAAAATGCAGAACACACTTTGGATGTTATCTGGAAAGCATCCAATAACCCTTAACAGTTCTTGTTAAATACTTTTACTTTCATTCTCTATTGGATTATACTTTCTTACATTCTCTCCCTCTGTTGTTTTAACAGATTGTTTTTAGAGCTGTTGTTCTCAGTTTAAATGTTTATGAAGATGAGCTTACAAATAGCTGCTAATTGGTAAATCCTCGTGATTGCATAATGAGTTATTGGCCTGACTCTGGCATCGCTCTCTGAGGGATAATGTTGTATTATTTCTTTCCCTTTGCCATCTTCCAAAATTTTCTGTAAAAAATGAAAGAAATGCACAAAGCTTATTTCATATTTTCTTTTGCTGTCATTGCCATGGAAACATTAAAAGTAATAGGAATTGTAGGAAGATATGAAGATGGAGATAAGGAAGGAGATATAAAGAAAAAAGGCAAGTGGCAGTGATTTTACTTGTGAGGCAATATTTATGTATCAATTTATTCAAAAACTGTGTATTGGCAAAGCTCTACTTTTTTAGGCTTGAAATGCAGGTTGGTCTGATCAGTTTGTATAAAAATAAGAATATTTTTCCATTCAGTAGAAATACCGAAAAACTCACTTCAGTTTATGTCTCTTCTGGTGTTTTCATGGTATTGTAACTCTGGTAATGGTGGATATTTACAGCTGAGTTGCGTTACAGTAGGTTGAATGTTTCTGGGCTAGCATGTTTGCTCTTTTATCCTTTTTGTGTGTCTTGGACCACTGCCCAAAGCCTTGGGGAAAAAAAAGAAAAAAAAGTTCATCCTGACAAGTGCAGGGAAGTCGCTGAAGTTGGGATCCTTAAATGCGATTTGGTCTGAAGGACTTTGCGAGTGTATTGATGCTCTTTTCTGGGGTGCGTGAATCCAGTCCCGTTTTATCTGCGTGCTCTTGCTATAAATACCCCGATTTCCCCTGCCTGTTGTTTTTCCCCATCCAGCAGCCGCTGATTTCTCGGCGTTTCTGGCTCTGCATCGCCGGGTTCCAGCAGGTGGCAGCTCCGCCGCACCATTTGGGGCTTCGCAGCGTGGATGGCTTCTTCTGCAAAGCTCTGCTCATCCCTATCATGCCTGTGATTTGCCACTTGGAGGGAATAATGTCCCCAAACCTCCGTTCTACGCCCGTCTTATCCTATGTGATGCCTGCTGTCATATTCCACAGTAAAATATGTGGATCGCTTTTGTCATCGTTGCTGCACTCTTCAATCCCATGTTGTGGTTTAACTCTAAAACACAGACAGCAATTCCACTGCATTAAGCTGATAAAGCCAATACTTCCTACAAAACCCTCTTCCTCTTGTGTTTTTAATAAATACCTGCTACACGACTCGCTGCCACCATTTTATTTTGAGAAACTGGTACCTTGTTTGCTGTTTGCTGGTCCAGTGCTGTGTGGGAATGGAGAGGATTAGGATGTAGTGAACATCTCTGTGTCACCTCTCCCATCCCCTCTTCATTATCTGTTACAGCCACAGAACTCCCACTGCATCTGTTTTTCCTATTTATTTCATCTGTTAAGCAAACCTTCAATTTATCAGTTTTAAAAGATGTTCTGGTGTTTCATAAGCACAGGGCAGAACTTGGTAATGTAGGAATTTCTTCTGCCAAAGGATAAAAAATAAATTTAATGACAATGTATTTGCTAGAAGCGTGGTTCTAAGCATTTAGAAGCCAAAAAGTGCGTGGTTTGTGTGACTTTCTCTAAGTCTTCTACTTGCTTTGATCCTTTAAGTCATGTTTGGGCTCTGGAGTGAGAACCTGCTCCTTGAGAGATCATGCATATAAAGCAGAAGAATCCAGCTTTCTGGATAAAGCACTGCTATGGATGTCATAAAGCTGCTATTTTCTGGACCTCCTCATACATATGTTATTGTCACAGCCCTTTAAATAGAGTCGGTGTTGCTAAGCAATATTCAAATCATGTAAAGTTCTTCTGAAAGCAGTGAATACCTGTTAACATTCCTTTGGGCTATACTCCCTGATTTACTACTAGTAAATCATGAGTACTGAACCGAGTTCATGCATTTTAACCTGTTTTCCTTTTCTTTGTTGTTTTGTTTTTACTCCAAGAGTTTAAATGCGCTGCTGCCAAAATCGAACTCAGTGAGTTAGAGCAGGGAACCAGTGGGGGGAATATGGGAGGAAGGTGCCCGAGTGGGAATGCTGGGCTCATTAATGCACGTTTTCTGCCGTTCTGCTCCTTGAATTTCAGACATTTAGAAAGTGGAGATAAGAATTGCCAGACAGTGCTGTTGCCTGGCAGCCTGCAGAAGCCATATGATGCTAAGTGAGGCTGCCTGACCCAAGTGAAACAGATATTTTAGCCCTTCTTCTTCCTGCTAATTCTTGAAAGAGCTGTTGGGATACTGCCTGGTTATAGTGCTAAAAATTGCTCCAGTGAAGGGACACATATAGATACCAGTATATTTTTAGAAGTGATGCAATTCATATTTTAGACAGGGTAGTATATTTTTACATTCTTAGTTGGAGATGAAAGGAGATGTTCTCATAAAGAAAAAGCTTTATTGCAATTTATGATGGGAGTGTAGGCTGCTACTAAGTTGTGAATAATATAAGTAACCTAGGGATATTGAGCTGTGTGTTGCATAAATTCTGTTTCTCTGTAGAGCTAAGATTTGGTGTTAATATTCCTGCTTTTATTTCAAAAGGCATTGTTGTCTTTTCCTTTCAATGAATTGAATCTTTGTGGTGAATCATTCTCTTTAAAGCTTAAGGAGGTTTTTTTTCCTTAATTTTTGTATCAAACACACACACACAGAGCAAAACAGAGGAATTCTTATTTTGATATGCTGCATATGAATCTCCTGTGTGTCAATGCAGCTTGTTAAAACAAGATTTAAAGAGATACCTTACTGGGTAAATATGACTTTCTCTTTATATGAGCTAGTTCTACTGAGGAGAGAAAAACAACAGTTTTAAATTCAAGAAACTAATTTATTAACTTGCTGAATTGCTTCTTTTTTTTTTTCCTCCTTTTAATTTGATTTGAAGAAATCGTTTCCTAAAAAGATGGCAGTTCTAAAGCCTGGTGTTTTACCAGTGTGTAGTAAACCATCTACACTGGGTCGATGTTAGGAGTAATGATGATGACAGCAGTTTATGACAGAAGTAGGTGACAGCACCACAGTTCAGAGCTCTCTTCTGGGGGGTGCCTCACACACTGATTGGCTTAGTGCTTTTAGGAGGTGATTAATGAGCTTTCTGAGACACTGCAAATATTGAAGTGCATTAACGAATATCAAGTTAACAAACGCTAGAGGAAGTAGCTAGTGAAGAAAATATTTGAAAGCCTAAAATATGTATTGAATATACATCTTCTCAACATTTGGATTGTTCCTTGGTGCATTTCAATGCAGTTTGTCTCCTGCTTTCTTCTACCAAAGAGAAATAGGCACAGGGTGCCCAGAGCAGCTGTGGCTGCCCCTGCATCCCTGGAAGTGGCCCAGGCCAGGCTGGATGGGGCTTGGAGCAGCCTGGGACAGTGGGAGGTGTCCCTGCCCATGGCAGGGGCGGCACTGGATAATCTTTGATGTCCCTTCCCATACAAAAATATTCTGTGATTCTCTGAGATGTTGAGTGATCAGCTATTGTGTTTTTCATGAGTTCTCTGATATTATCTAATTTGTTCTTCTGTGTTTTGAAGTTGAAGATGTGTTATAAAACAAAACCAAAACATTTCCACCTGAGAAATCTGGAAGGAATTTCTCTCTACTGATGATCTCTTGTTCACGCTCCCTTCTCAGGGTAATTTTTACCAAAGCTGGAAGCTTGTACTGGTCCTGCTTGGTTGCTGGTAGTCCTGTGGTTGCAGAGGCTTCATTTATGTGACCCTTTATTTGACTTCGTTTCCTCTTTCATTTTTTCTCGTGGTGTTTATAAAATTTGTGGCACTTCTGTTTCTTCCTTTTCCAAGTACATGTTTAGATGTCCTGGTCCTATGCTTTTCATTTCACATATTTTAGCTGACAGCATTCTGAGATCCAGTGTGTCACCTGGGAATTAAGAAATGCCAAATGATAGCTTGGAAATGCCAAGTTTTTGTGTTGATAGACTGCCTTTTAGCAGAAAAATCCTGCCTTGAGGTACTGCTCATTCTTTCATAAGCCATTGAACTCATAAAATTATATTTTTAGCTACTATCTTTCATCATTGCTTTTGTAATTTTCTAACAAATACACATCAGGTTACATCTTCAGGACCAGTAGCAATATTCTTTTTTTGGATGTGAGAAAAGAAGCCCAGAATCAATATCTAATTTTTCCCAGCATACACACCCAAATCTAGTTTTGGAACATGAATCTAAAATGGGATTTTGTTTTTTTTCAGGGTTTTGAGGGACTAATTTACCTTTTAAGGACAGTTCTAACATCTAATCAATTTTTATTGAGGTTTATAGATGTCCAACTTGTAAGCAATAAAGTGGTGATATTTCTTCAGGTAATACTAATTATAAACTTGCTGCTATATTTACATTTACTTGGACAAATTTTAACTGCTCAAAAATAAGAAATTAGGATTTAAAATACCCTATTTTAAAATTATTCTGATTCTGATCTTGACAGTTCTTGTTCACTCAATTCAGGATTTCACAAGCCTTGTAAAATCTTGCCTTTGTCTCAGTTTCTCCTGGTGCTGTGATACTTTGCCATTTACTAATGTTGGTACAGCCAGCAGTGGGCAAAAACCACCAGAAAACCATCTCAAGAAAAACATGGATCTAATGCCTGATGGACAGACTCATTCTGTATCTGGAAAAGCTACTTTGTGTTCAGATGCAACATTTACATACCCATTATCGCACTTAAAAGGTAATTGCAAAAATCAGTAGTCAATGGAGGTCAATTCACATCATTAATCAGGGTCATTACAGGGAAATACAGCTGCCTTTCTAATTAGGTAACCACTTTAATAACAAACAAGATAATCTCTAGAGAGATGGGTTTGGCTATGCTGAGAAGTAAATGCTGCTCCTGCTATTTTTCGATTCAGGTGCTGCTATCCCAAGATTTGTCCCAGCCTGTTTAAATTCCAGCCTTTTCATGACCTGTGATCTCCCAAACTGTGCAGCCTCACAGCTTAATGCAGCAGGGGAAACTATTTAAAGCTCCTTGTCAGGGAGTGACTCCCCTCCTTGACTCAGCCTTTGATGTCAGTATCATCAATGAATTCCCTTACTGGCTTTGAAATGCAAAAAGTGCCCAGCACTGGGTGCTGATCTTGTCCTGTGAATATTCCAGTGCTTATGTCACCCTGCATTTGGAGTTTTTCTGCCAGACCTGGCTGTTACTCCCTGCTGGCTGAGGGAGCAGTTACCCTCCCAATATTTCAGGTTTTCTAAGAGCAGCACAGGTGATGAGCTCTTTCCTTTTATAGCCTTGCACCCACAAAAGAATTCTGACTCCTGACACTATTTTGGGATAAAAGGATGTTGTTCTCTTCCACAGAACTCCTATCTGTTTAAGTCAAGGAAAAACATATTGCAGTGCTTGTGATTCTCAGTGACAGAGAAACTTTCTGTAGTGTGTGTGTGTCTCTGTATCATGGATACTAATGAGCCATGTAAACCCCACATTTGTTACTAACTTCACAGTGATTGATCATTTGCAACGTGTGTGGATAATTACTTCCCCAAATAGAATTCCTAATATCATGACAACTCTCACAGCCCCCTCAAACTGATTCACTTTTGTAACTATGGCAGCTTCTTGTTTTATTGTGCTGCAAAGATTGTCTGATTAGTAAGAAATTGTAATTTATTTGGATAATCAAACTCAATGTACGTAACAAGGAAACTTAATGACCTCCTAGTAGTTCTCACTGTGAATTTTATTCTCAATAGCATCATAGCCTTAGAGTTTTTTTCCCAACAGTAGCACACAGAACTGAAGTTTAAGACTGTCATTACTGTGCTAATACAGAACCTTTTGATGGAAGCAACCTGGGGATGGTGTCTGAGCAAGTCTGCTCAAAGCAAAACTGCCCTCGGTGTATAATGGGGTTGCTCAGGGCTTTGTCCTCTCACTCTCTCCAAGGGTGAACTCCAGGGTCTCTTTGGGCAACTTTTGTCCTCTCCAGGAGTGCTTCCCCCTCTCCATAATGGGAATCTACAATAAATAATTAAATCACTTTGTTTTCTGAATTGTCCATAAAACAACCCATCACTTTTTTTTTTAAATGAAATGTATATAGAGCATACATTTCCATTAAAGTAATTTTTATTCTCAGGTAATCAGTAAAGAGATACTGGAGGGGTAGGATCCACATGCTTAGAAGAGGTGAGGGGAGTTTTTTGGCACTGGGCTGCCTGGATCAGTGGGGTGGGCTTGACACTGGGGGAGTAGGGTCCAAAGTGATGGTGAAAAAGATGAGGGGTGGTGGGTACATGTCACTGGTGGGGAGATTCCAGCTAGACACAAGAGGGAATTTTTTCCTATCAGGAACAGTCAGCCCTGAATAATCTTCCTAGTGTGAGAAAAAAATTTAAAAGGTTTATTAAAACTTTTTTAGAAAATACAACAGAAGACAGAGTAGAGAAAGTATTACAGTGCCGGGGGCAGAGGATTTTTCCCACCATGTGCTCATCCACACAATGGAGGTTTTGCCTTTTAACCCTTTAGCCCCTACTAAAATTCTGCCCATCGACTTCTTTTGCTGTCCAGAGTGGTGGAGTTTACTTCCTGAAATCTTGGTTGAGGTCAGGTGCTGCCATTGTAAGAAGCTGACCCTCCCGAATGTCCCAAACCCAGGCCACCCCTGCTAACAATGCAAAACACAACTATAGGTCTGTAAAACTTCTCTTAACATATAGACATGATTTAATTTTAATTTTATTTGT
>QUSF01000005.1:44098669-44190238 GCA_003676055.1 Chloebia gouldiae | reverse complement strand
AAACTTCTCTTAACATATAGACATGATTTAATTTTAATTTTATTTGTGAGAGTCAGCCATCACATCACTCATCTGTCACACCAGGGAAGTGGTAGATTCACCAGTGCTGGACACATTTAAGGTACAGCTGCACAAGTTTCTGGGCCATCTTGTCTAGACTGTGCTTTGGCCAAGAAAGGCTGGACCAGATGATCCTTGAGGCCCTTCCAACCTGGCATTCCATGATTCTGGAAAATATTTCCACCTAAACTGAACGAGGCATTTTGCCACGAGGTTGAGGCAAGTCATGTGTAAATAGCAGACCCTGCTGTTCCAGGCTGTTTGTGTACCCAATATGGCTTAGCCATAGTAAACTGATAATGTATTTGAGTGCCATAATTAAAGGCATTTGATTACATCAGCTTGGAACATTGTCTATAATAATGATTAAAATCGTGCTGGGGCGCACTCAGCACTTTTACACTTCGATAATACACAATATGGAATGAAAACCTGGCAGCAGGCTGAGGGATTCAGTGTTGCATGCAGGAATACAGAGTAAGCACAATTACAGTGTTCAGGAGAAGACAAGTAATGCATTTCAACACATTTTGCTTTTGTCTTTGCTAAGTCTTCAAAATGAAGCTTCAGATTTCGCAAGAGCAGCTTGTAACTTGTTCAAGGTTCTTTTAATAGGTGTTTTTGAAAGCACTGAAAGAGCAGGGTGTCTGTTCTATTGTTTGTATGTATTTCACATTCTAAATGAGAAGCTTAGCTGTGTTCTTTTCTTCACTGAAACGTCTTGTTTTGTTTGAGTCTAGTTCTTTCCTTTCTTGTTTTCAGAACCTGATGTTTATTACTTATTTTGTGTTTTGACTATATTTTTCCCCTTTGTCTTGTAAATTACTAGTTCTTGATCTTTTTCATTCTTTGGTTTCCCCCAGTGTTGTTTTTGGGCTTTTTTTTCTGCTTCTGTTAAGGTCAGGATTGAAGTTAATGACATGATATTTTATGTTTAGACTTAGATGTTTATTATTTTTTATCTATATCACAGTCTTACAAGGTGTGAGTTCTGTAGTATTTCACTAACAAGGTACAAAATGGTTTACTATTTTTCTCTGCAAGGTTTTGTAAGGCTAAACTATTTAATTAAGGAATGACACATTTTTTTTAACTCAATAACTAGCTACTTGTGTCTTGTATTGTGGACTGTTCTACCTAAAGTCATGAAGAAGGTGAAGAACAACTAGCTACCACCTTCAAACCTCTCTCTTAGCTTCACGTATTTACTATAGTCTAACACCTTAAACTCTAAGTTTTCCACCCTGTGATGTTACACACTTCTATTCAAACTCCACACCCATAATCCCAGTTCTGTCATTCCGTTTTGGAAGCTTTCTCTATGCCATCAGGTCAAATGCAGAGTTCTCCTGGGGGTTCAGAGTCTGTCAGCACAGAAAGTCTGAAATTCTCAGCATCCAGGACTCCAACATCCCAGTTTCCTTCTCCCCAGAATAGAGAGCATCCATACTGGTTAGACTTAATATACATTTGTTGAAATGGACTTTGTTGTAATTTAGAGGTCTTAGAGAGTCTTTCCTCTCTTTAGTCAGTAGGATTGCTTTGCTTCCTTCAGTGGTGTCATGTCTGTTATTCTCTATTATATCTAAATTCCCAAAAAGTTAGAGAAAGGATGGAAAAGTAATGGGTGTCGAATCGAACCTTAAAGATATTAAAAAATTGAGACAGAAAAAGGGAATGAGAGTATAGAGACAGAGCTGTCAGAAAGCAAACAGCAGAATGGAGCAGAACTTCATAACAGTTTTTGTCTCTACTTTTTTTATTCATCACCATTTTTTAATACTGTAATATTTTTGAAGCAGTGTGAATGATTTATTGGTACTAATCACCATGCAATTATTTGTTGAGTTGAGCTGACATTTGGGAAATATCTTGCTCACATTATTCAGTTTTTGTCAGCTAAATTCTTATATATGGAACAAGAGCTAACTTTCCTCTGTGGTTTTACTAGTATACATCAACTTCAAACTTAATGAATGTGTAAAGTCCCAGAGTTGCCAATCTCAAGATTCATTTGAAAAGTCTTATCAAACCTAAAGAATTTCCTTGTGCCTTTGAAGTGACAAAGTCCTGGCACCAAAAAAGTGATAGCACAGTCTCAGTGTTACTGTGCCAAACTGACCACAAAATAAAATTTATGTTATTCTTGAGTGTAAAGCAAGACTCTTGTGTTAGAGCTGAGAAAAAAATTGGTGGAAATTTGTATGAGAGGAGAGGATCTTGAGAAAAAAGAATGAGAAAGGAGATCCCAAATTTTTTTTCTTTGGAGTTTTATCTGTGAGAAAACACCTGGGAACATGAATCTCTACCCCATCCCAGTTTTGGAGTCAAGTACCATGACTCTGTTCTTCTTGGTAAACATTTTTCTCTTCACTGTCATGTTGTGACTGGTAGCTTCCACTTGATGCCTGGGAATCAAATCATCGTTATTTTCAAAAGAATTCACACATAATTTGAATTTCTAAGTGCCAGGTGTTGTTGTTATTATGTTCAAAGAACACAATTGCATTTAAACAAGCTGTCACTACAAAACTAAAATAAAATATGAAAATACTAAATAAAAACCCCCAAAGTCAGTGTTATTGCTTGTAATTTGATTTACTGAATTCTATATGCCTTTTCTGGTAGGTGGTAATCTTCTCCAAAATTAAATGAAATACTGTACTTTGTCACAGGAGTATGCATGCAGAAAAAAGCACTTTCCTGGGCTTGATGAGTAATTATTTTGCCATCTTAACCAGGAAATTTATAAAGTAGTGAAATTTTACAATATTGAAAATTTACTTATAGTACATTGCATTTTGTTTGCTGTTGTCTTTTGGAAAAACCTATTTCATTCATTTAATGGTTTAATTCCTTAAACCAATGTGTTTTTGTGAGAACTTTTACCAGCACCACCTCCAGATATTTTCCATGTCACTTCTAACATGTATGGAAATATATTTCCATTTCAAATGATCTTTAGGTCTCTTAAAATACAGCAGCACATGAGCCTGGAGTGTCCCACAGAGGTAAACAAGGCTGTGCTTGAAAATTTGGGGGAATACTGAAGTTTGTATCCATCTGTCAAACTAAGTAGAGAATACTTGCTCCTCTGCTAACTCCAAAGATAAAAACAAAGGCAAATTTAAATAGATATAAAAAGTTAAAAATAGATATATTTAAATAGATAAAAAAGGCCATTTTATTTTTAAGCAGATGTATTTTTAAGAGAGAAGCTCATGCAAGGAATGAGTAAGACCAGGACACAGCTTTCAGAGTGGGTTGGACCAGACCTTCAGCTCCCTGTCCAGTAAAAGTTGTTTAACACAGAGTTCAAGGATCATGGAAAGTGTGGAGTGAGCTTTTCCCTGCTGTGTCTTCCAAGCTTCCACAGGCTGTGATTTAGAAACTTCCTGAGTTGAAATTAGCATCTGAATCGCTGCTGTAAGAGCCATCTGTGGACCCATAATCCACTCTTTTTGCTAAAGACTTATTGAACCCACTCATATGTTTGAGCTTCCCTGCAACAATGAGTTTCTGAATTTAATTAGATGCTGTATGAAATAGTAATTATTGTTGTTCATTTAAAATGTCCAACCTGATTATCCTATTTTAGATCTCTTAATTTATTGATTGCTGGCCAAGCTTCCAAATAACCATCTCTTACTGACCATTTAGAACCTGAACTGCTGCATCTACTCATCTCTGAAGAGATGCTAAAGCCCTCAAATATATATTTAGCTTTGTCATTTTGTTCTTTAAAAGAGAATACTCTGGTCCTACATTGTGTATATGATTATCCTTTTAACCTGTCATTTTACATATAATGTTTAGAAACTTGGTGCAATTTAATAAGCTGATTAAAAGAATGTGGAGGCAGTGCTCATATTCAGCTGAATAATATATTTGAGGGCAGATGTTGTGACAAGTCATGCAGTACAGTGTGTTAAATTTAGGTGGACAGTTCCAGAACTGCTTTGCATCTTCTTAAAGCTGAAACGAAGAAGAACAGATTCAAATCCCTACAGAATCATTAAGGTTGGAAAAGACCTCCATGATCAACTCCAACCTTGACCAAATACCACCATGGCCACTAAATCATCTTGTGAAGTTCCAATTCCATTTTTTTTTCCTGAGCACTTCCAGAAATGGTGACTCCACCCCTCCCATGGACAGCCTGTTCCAAGAGATGGTCTGCAGCCAAGCATTTTGGTCATTTATTTACTTAAAATTGCCTTAAAATTAGAGAAAATGGTCCTAGACTGGAGTGTTGAGCTTCCACTGAGGGGATCTACTTTGTTATTGTAAGTTGTTAGTCACAGCCCCCAGCAGCAGCAGTGAAATACAGCAGCAAAGTTTATGCTGATGTCACTCAGTTTGTTTTCTTTGAGTGACCTTTGGCTGAGAGTTAGCTACAGCTGAATAATAGTGACAAATCAGGGTGGGTCGGCTTTATTTTTTTTTAATACGGCTTGATAATTACTCTTTAAATTAGATTTTCCAGATTTCATTGTAATGTTGGAAAAGAATGTCGAGGAAGGAATTGAAAACTTGCAGCAATAAGCACAATGCCTTAATTTTAGGCTATTTCTATAAAACATTACTGCCATTTTAACAATAAACAGGGATCAAAATAACAAGTGGATGCCTGAGAAAAAAAGGAGGAAGAGTAATAAAGTTACAGCCAGCAGTTTAATGGGATGTGATGATGGAGAAAATAAGTTTGTGGATTTGACATGCATTCCCTCCATTTCTCCCACGTTCATTTGCAGGGTTAGGTACGTTCCTTACATTTCCTTAATCCCTGTGTACTTTTTTGAGAGGAAGAACCTTTAATGTGATCTGTCACATGCTGATTTGTTATGTATTACGTTAATTTGCTTTGGCTGGCGTTATAGAAATAATTATGGTAGTGTAAAATGACTTGCTGGTCTTCCCAAATTAATTGAAGAGTAATGAGATTAATCACGAGTAGGAGTGAGTCCAACAGAATTTTAATATGGATGAGCAAAATGGGATTATATGGAACAGACCATCTTTATCCCTCTTTTGTTAAGAATGGAAATATTCTGTCATGGGAGTGGAATTCCCTGGGGTGTTCTGTGGTTGCTAAGCAGATGACATCAAGGGATGAAAGCTCTGCCAGGGGTAACATGATGTAGTGCCTTGAGTTTCAGGCATGCATGAAGATAAGAAATCGAGAGAACAAGGGGAAATTGCCTCAGGGTGATCCAGGAGAGGTACAGGTTGGATTTTAGAAAAAAATTTCTTCACTGAAAGGGGGGTTGAGCATTGAAACAGGCTCCCCAGGGAAGTGGTGGAGTCACCATCCACAGCGTTCCTCTGTGAGGTGGAAGTGTCAAGACCTGAAGGTGGAAATGACCCTGGCTCCAGTCTGTCCCTAATCCAAATGGGACAGGAATCTCCCTCAACCCCTGTCCTCAAACAGGGTCTGGACCACTCTTCAGGAGTTGTCACTGGTGGTTTAATGTGGGAAAACTGCTGCAGAGCCATGCATTTGTCATTCTTTTTGTGTGATGAGGAGTGTTCAGGTGAGAAGTACTCAGCTTTTCTTCTTGCAGCAAATCAATGTGATCGAAATGTACATGGTGATTTAACAATTTTGGAGACTTAATTTTATTTCAAATAATCAAACTGGCTAATTAGATAGCTGAATTTCACAGAAATGCTGTCTAATCAAGGGCTTGGGCAACAGGGGATTTGCAGAAATGAGCAGATCTTGTTAAATATTGTCAAACGATGAGATATCTCACTTTATGGATATTAGGGAAGACACTTGTCCAATCACAGAGATAATTTTGCCATTTTAAGTAATGCAAATAGAAATGTTGTGAAAGTGTAGAAATTCATTAGAACGGCAATAGGTGAAGCAAAGAAAGTGGGAAGTTTGACTTTCCAGTTAGTTGAACTTTTCCTATTAATGAGGTAGAGCTAAAATCTGAGGAATTTTTTCTTCCAGTCCTCTCTCCTCTATACAAAGAGCCCATCTGGGAAAGTGAGGGCATTGTGAGTGTTGGGATGTTTGCTGTGGGAGGTATTTTGGTGGTTTCTGTAGAAATAGGAGGCTCTTGTAAATCTGCAGAGTGCTGCTTCTCTGCAGTGGAGGGTGTGGTTTCTTCCCTGCATGTGAGAGTTAAAAACGCATCCATCAATATAAATAATGATGAGGAGAATGAAGAGTAGCTATTGGCTTATTTCTGATTTTTCTTCTTTTTGAAAAATACTGCAAAGCCCATGAGAGGAATTATTGTGAAGCATCAGCTGTTACCCAGGGGTGTTGATATTTTTCTTTTTTTTTTTTGACAAGTGTAGTAGGCAAATTAATTTTTTCTTGTTGTCCGAGTTGGCATTTTGGTCTCAGTCTAGATTGCAGATACCTACAGAGTGACTTTTAGGTGTTAGAATGAAAACATCTCATTACTCTTCATAAATGATGGCACTTGCTGCTGCACAATTCTACTGTAACTTTGACCATCGTAATTTAAAATGTAAGTAACACGAGTAACTATTATTTATGGTTTGTAAGGTTTTGATTTTTTTTCTGCTTAACCACTGGGCTGATGGTTCACTAAAATGGAATGAGATAGATTTCAATTAGATATAAGGAAGAAATTCTTCCCTGTGAGGGTGGTGAGGCCCTGGCACAGAGTGCCCAGAGAAGCTGTGGCTGCCCCTGGATCCATGGAAGTGTCCAAGGCCAGGTTGGACAGGGCTTGGAGCACCCTGGGATGGTGGGAGCTGTCCCTGCCCATGGCAGGGCGAGCTGGATGTTCTTTATGGTCCTTTCCAACCCAAAGCATTCCATGACTCCTTGCAGGGGGTGGTCCCACACTGGTTGGTGCCACTGGGGATCTTGGTTCCTGAGGTTGCTGTGAGAGCAGCTCCACGGAAGCACCTGAGGGTGGCTGTGGGACACATTCGTGGGTTTGAAACCACTTCACACCCACAATCCCTTCTCTGATACTGCTGGAGTGAGGTAAAGCCCTGATGGAACTAGGAACTTTAAATAATTGTGTTTTTTCTGATTCCTCCCAAATCTCTTTAATTTTTCCATCACATAACAAAATATCCCTCAAACAATTTGCTGTAGGTGCCTGGTCATGGTCAGTTTGACATCTCCCAGATGATAAATTAGGAGCAGGATGAATAGTTTTGTCATGTTTTGATGATTGTTCTTTTTATCCCTTCTCTTGTCATTACACTCTTATTCAGAACATCATTGTTATAAAATAAGCCACTTTGTAAACTACCTGCAGTGGTCACCAAAGGATAATCTCCCGCTTATGGCATTTTTTGTATCTTTAATTACCAAAGAGAATTTAAATTATGAAAGGGCAAGAAAATGCACAGTGAAAATCTGATTTTATATTTTGAATTTAATCAGAACAATTCAGTGCTGACCTTCAATGGCTCTCCTTAATATCCTGGATGAGTTCTATGACTGTGAGATTGCCAAGTCTTCTATGAAGGTCACAGCCATGAAGTTACTGAGGGACTAAAACCCACAGCTGTATTTAATATTTTAAAGATGGTTTTCTTTCCAATTTGAGTAAAAGACTAAGCCGACAAGCTTCCTAGCATGGTGACTTTTGCTTTGGCAGCTCTACATGATGCCATTTTGTAGAGCAAATTGAATGTCAAAGTATGTGATAGATTGACAAAAACATTTTAAAATTAAAAATTAATTCCTCCTCTAATGAGAATTTAAATATGTTGCATGTTCTTCTTTTCTCTCTCTCTCTTTTTTTTTAGTAGAAATCTCTCCTTTTAGTTATGTGTTGACAATTCTTTGAAAGATCATGCAGATTTGCAGTCCAGTTATAATTATGGTAGGAAATTAAACCTCTAGATACAACAGTGCTGACTTAGAATCTGCAAAATATTGCAGGAAGCCTTGTAATTAATAAGGAATTATGAAACTATTCAGATCAGAATAATTTAGAAAATATTGAAAATGTGAAAGCAGTATTTTTATTAATAGTAACAGTAGTATTTGCTGATAATATTATAGGAAACACTATATATATATTTAATATATATATGCCTTTAAAAGAGTCATGGGTTTTGGGGCTCTTCTTGTGTTTTTTACATGCATTAATATATATACATTGAAAATTACCCCAGCTATTAAAGCCTTTATTATGTTATTTATAAATTCTCATTTATTTGGCTGTAGATTACAACCCTAAAGGAGTTGGGCTTCCTACTGTTCCCTTCCTCTTTGTCTCTGGAATTATTTTGGACCCTGGTAGTTCACTGTCACTGAGTTTACACATTTGCATAATTACAGCTCTGTCTGCATTTTTTGTTACCTGGTGCAGAAGTGTTTCAACGACAGCATCACAAGCTCTAAGAGAGCAAGACTCCTGTAAGTCAGTCCAGAAAGCTCAGCCTGTTGTCCTGCACAATATTCCAGGGGAAAAAAGGAAAATGGAGAGAAAATATTTATAGAAGCTTTCAGAAAAATGTCCAGGCATAACCATACATTTCCTAAATTCTGTTTTGTGTTGAATCTGACTATGACTTAGAAATACAGAGTTGCTACATTACCTATCTAAAGCTGGTCCATTTGAGGAGTTGACATTGTAAAATGTAAAGAAGATGTAGTTAACTACAAAAGAAATCAGAAATCCATATAATGCAAATTTGTGTAGTGTGGCATATTTTACATCAGTATTGCTGCTATAAAAGCTGAGCATGGACACAATAAAAGCCATGTGGTGCTGGTTTAGAAGTTACAAGTATCAAAGGCTAAAGAATTAGAATTGTATTAAAATAATATTCCTAATTATAAGGCCCACAACAAACAGACTTCAAATTACTTTTTACTTAGCAATTTGATTTTGCTATTTGCAGCAGAGATATTCCTGTTTCCCACAAAAACTCAGTACAAAATCTGCAGTTTCAGGGTGCTCAAATATTAGGGAGTCTTTCAGTTTACTTTGAAATTATCCAGTAGTTCAGTTACACAATGGAAATTTATTGATTTATTGATTGGGAAGCTCGGAATGGTTTATCAACATCCTGTGCAAAACAGATTGAGCCATGATTTCAGATCCTGGTGATCTGGATGTTCAAAGATAGGCTGAGCATGATGGTAGCAGGGACAGCCAGGGTGAGCAGGGATGTGGGATACTTCTGAAGAAAATTCCCTGCATAAAAAGTACATTTGAATTGGTTGGCCAATGCTTGAAGTTAATGGATGTCACCATTGTGTGAGTGGTACCTAATAACAGTCAACAAGTGTTGAGGAAGGCAGGGGAAATGTTTGAGGGTTTTGGTTTTCCCCTAATTCTTGATAGGCTGTGTGCACTGAAGCCCTCAGATTGAGGCAAAATAGAACGAGGTACCTCCAGATATTTACAGTTTCTGTGAAGTGCTTTTCTGTGATAATTCTGAGCAGCAGGTCTAGGAAAGCCTTGTAAATTTATAAATCTCAAACTTAAGAATTAGAAGTGCTTACTTTGATAGAGTTGTGCTTCACTCAGTGTCCCTGCTGCTTTGAAGTTTAAGGTAGATGGTAACAAAAGAGATTTCTTTTTACTCCTCTAATCATTGTTTCTGACAAATTCAGAACTGATGGAATATGTCATTAAGATAGTAAAAGGAACAAGCAGAACCACTGCTTTGTGCCATTAAGGTGTTGTTTTGTTTTTCTTAGGTGACATTTTGGGGATAGGCTGCAATTATTTGTTGAATATTGTGCTTTGGAGTTGAAGAAGAAAGAGGTGTTCTCTCAGTCTTTTGTTCTCCAGTGTTGATGATAATATTCAGTACATGTTCTTTTATTTCCCTTTGATATCTCATTATTTGTATGCTGCTACATCTCTATTTGATCAGCTAAAATATTGCTGCTTATTTTGCCTACCTCACCTATTTTTTCTCTAGAAGTTTCTAACTGCCCTCACAAGATCCCGACTCCAGGCCACTCTTTGCCTTTTCCCACTTCCTTCCTCTCTTGATTTTAGTTCTGGTGATCCACATAAACAGCAACTATTTTCTTTTACAAAGCTAAGACAAATTAGCCCACCTAAGACAAATTAGCCCACTGAGATCTACTTTTGTTTCTCTGTTTCTGTGGGACTTTTTTGCCTATTTAAGGCTGTAACACTTCTCTGCAGATTTGCAAAATAAATCTTACCCAGTTAACCTTCCCAACCATTTAGCCAATGACAATAAAGAGCCCATGCATGGAAATGCCAAAAAAAAAAAAAATAGTAAAGCATTATGCTATCAAATACATGAATTTCTGCCATAAAGTAATTTACTATTTATTGTTACAAGCTGGGCAGCCAGTTGATAATCCTTAGAACGAGTAGAAGAAAAAGTGCTTTTCTCTCCTTTAGTGTGTTGGTTGTCTGTGAGAGAACATGAAAGGGACTTTAAATATCATCGAGTTCCACCCCTGCCATGGGCAGGACACCTTCCACCATCCCTGGCTGCTCCAAGTCCCATCCAGCCTGGCCTGGAACACTTCCAGGGGTGGGACTTAAAGTAATGCACAGTCCTGCATTATTGTATTGGTGCTTTACACTGCAAAAGAATAGAGGAAAAAATACTCAGAAGAGTATAAAAACATTCTTTCTCTTCACTCAGAGCTTTAGAGAGCCAGTGGAAATCCAGTGACATCAATGAAGCAGAAGATGCACGTTTGAAAATAGGGAAGGTGACTGAGGATCACTGAGATCAGCAGAGCTCCTTGCAGCTGCCTTTGTGATTTCATTGGGCTGATCCCATTTCCACTTACTCATGTCCAAGTCAGGAATAGGGAGGAGATTCATGGTGCTTTGCTTTGCTTAAATCACTGAACCAACATTTTCTTTCAAGCAGGAGGCAGGCTTGAACCAAAATTGCTCCTTTCAGCCAGCATTTATCATGATAAAGAGAAATACCACATAACAGAGAGCTTGAATTACCAGTACTATATGTACAAAGAAGCAAGGTGAGAGAGTCTATTGAGCTCCTCTAGTCTTTGCTCAAAAAAGAAAAAAAATCCATGCACCTTGCAAATGCATGTTTAGTTCATCTTTCTGCTCTCTGCTATTCTGCTTCTCTGCTTGGAATTAATTGTACTTATATAATGACATAATTGTTTAATTTTGTGCTAATTTTTATGCATTCAAAATTGTACTCGAATTTCTGCAGAAACTGGTACTCTTACAGCAATAGGAGGTTGTGGAAATATTTCAGAAAAAAAAAAACACCAGCAAAATTATTGTTGTTTTTATTTATGACTTTTGAAAAGTTTGGTTTTGTTGTTTTTTTTTCTGCCCTTGAACTGGGTACTTGGAGTGGAATGGCAGAAAGATGTAATTTAATCAAAAAGAACATGCTATGTTGAAAGTAACTTCAAAGCTATGATTAAATGTATTTACAATAATCGGTTTCAAAGCATTCTAATTCCTAGCAGTGTTTGAAGAATTCAGCATCTAATGAAGTAAAATAAATTACACACCACTTTGTTCATTGAATAACCAGTTTTCTAATCCTAACCACCATTTATCAACAGAGTCTTTCACCAGAAAACTTCTCAGCATTCCTTCAAATAAAGTCAGCCCCAAGCACAACCCTTGTACCCCCTCCCACCCACACAAAAAAAAAAAAAATGGGCTTGATTAGAACACCTTGGTTGGATTATAATGTACAAAACCCAACAGTTGACTTTGGTTTAAGAGTTGAACCAAGAGAAAGGAAATATTCTGTAATGCTTTGCTTTAAAGAACTCCTGATAATATCAATGGAAGAAGACAAATTACATTTCCCAAATTCCCTTTTCTGGTATTCTCAAGTAATGCTAAATTGAGATGTTCCGTATGTTACATAATTTGAACTGTAATTTTTTGAGAAGGAAACAGGAAATTTGGTATTTGTCATCATTGGTTCATGCCAGATCAATAGGTCAGTGTTTGGGATGACTGAAGCAAAAAATACAGCATTCATATATCCTCAGGTGATCTCCCTGGCAGTGAAAATAATCTCACATTTTGACCACAGGATGTGAACTATCATCTAATTCCCCCCACCAGAAACACACTTCTGCAGCAACAAGAAAATTTAGGGGAGAAATTGAGAAAAATTCAGATGTTTTCACATTCATGCAGCAGGAAAAGGGGTCAGTTGTTGATCTCATAGCCTGGCTTGCTTGTATTTTATGTATTTCAAGTATAATGAGAAAGTAAATTTGCTTGAAATGGTTATGGAATAGAGATGATTTTCAGTGATGCAGCTCTTCTGCCTCTTGTCCCTTTGGAAATGTAAAAGACTGAGCTAGAACTGGGCTTCTTGTAGAACTGGGAGAATTCAGCACACAGGAAATCCCTGATGCCACTGGAACCTCAAAACCAGAATTTTTAAAAAAAGGAAAGATATTTGGTCAGTCCCAGCGAGTCTCAAGTTTTTCATGTCCTTCATTTGGGTTTAATTTCTTTCTGTCTTTTGAGATCATGCTGGATTATTTTTCCCAAAGTAGGAATATAGTATGAGTAGAGTTACTAACTGCCCAGCAATTTAACAAGAAATCATTGTGCTATAAATCAAAATAATTTATTAAGTTTATTCTACTACAGTTTGTATCTTTTCTTAAAAATCTGTACAACTTGAAGACCTAAGATCAAAAAAGGAAAATCCCCACTTTCTTTATTCTCCAGCTTGGTATATTTTTTTCTTTCTTGGAGGATTTGACCCAGCATTTACTCTTTTATTTAGTTAGTTACTTCATTATTTAGTTATATTATCATTTGTCTGGGTGTATTTTTGTCACAGTTCCTACAAGAGCTGTCTAAATTTGGAGTTTTCGTGCTCTCTGTGCACACACTCGTGCACAATATCTGTAACCGTTCCCGGGCCTGTTAACTTGAATAATAGAATTTTATGAGTGATATAGTTGGAGTAAGTATTTACTGTGCTAGGCAGGTGCTGTAGCAAAATTCAGAATACACCAGCAGAGTAATTGATTGGCAATTTTGGGAAACAATATGACTTTTTTATTGTTAAAGACCATAAAATATCAAAATGAGTTTGCATCCACTTTCAAAATGTTCATTTACAGGCTTGGAGAAACTGGAGGCAATATTTAAGCAACTTTCCTTGTTCTTTTTACATTTGTAATGAATATTGTGCAGGGACATTTTAAACCCTCTGGAAATATGCTGTCATGGTGTAAGATTTCAGTTAGGTAAAATAATGAATAAACAGTGTGTGTATATATATTTTTTTTTGGTATGTGTTTGTATGTTCTATATAATAATCTAAATAAACATTAATTAGTAATTATGTAATACATTAGAAATTATGCTGTATTACCAAATATAGGCAAAAAAGATAAATGGAGGTAACAGCAATAATGGCCCAAGTGAATGAAATTTTGGAAATTAAAAACTGGATGGAGAGCCTCTGTCAGTGGTCTGGATTGCTGACTCTCATTCTGCGCTGATAATTCAGTGTGGATTACTTATTGAAGAAATCCCAGTAATAAATTTAGAGTTTACCTGCTCTTCACTGAAGACACAAAGTATTAGAGCTTTATTTCTTATAAAATTGTAATGAATGGTCTTAGCAAACCTCATTGTTGTTGTGGTAATTGTTCCTGTAACTCTGGACAAGGCACTGAATGCATAAGAAGAAAAGTACCCCATAAAAATTGTTCTTATTTGACTTTGAAAGCTTTGGTTTCTCTGTTGCTGTGCAGAAATTTTAGGACTATTCTTGGCTATTCCATATTTTTGTTTTGATTTTTTTTTGTTCCTATATAGAAAATACATTCTGTTCTGCTTGTACTGAATTACCAGACCTAAATATATATATATATATATATATAATGTACACCCATGGAAGCTGCTGCTTCTGTATTGCCAGCTCTGGAAGAAACCTGGTGAACTAGACTTTCTTTTTTTCCTGCAATTCAGTCTGCCCAAAGAATTGCACAGATTCCCTAGAAAACAGTTTCTAATAAGATTCCCACAACTTTCTGAAAGCACAGAACAGCACAGGCAACAGGAGGTGTCTAGGAGGAAAATTTATCCATGGAACAAGTGTGAAGTGATTTTTGCCTAGAATGCTTCCCCAGCCTGAGCTAAATCACAGCTTGTAAAGGAAAAGGAGACTAAAAATGAAAATACATTTGTTAAAAAGTCAGGAGACAAGTTTTATTTCCATACTTCTTATGCAGGTATGAAAAATGTACATGATGGGCAGGGTTCTGCACTGTTGTGGATAACTGGATACTGCTGCTCTCTGTTAAGTTTTTGGTAACTAAATCCAAATTTCTATCAGAATACATAAAAAATTTGTTTTCATCACTTCCTAGGTGGTTCCATACATGCGTTGTTCAAAACAGAGACATACATTTATGCTCACTTAATGTCATACTTTGGAAGTTGAAGCAGATTCAGTTTGTTTTTCCTGAAATTTTAACTTTATTGTTATATCAGCTTTTTTTTTTTCCCCTAGAAAATACACCTTTATTGAAAGACATAAAAATACAGAGCTGTGCAATGAAAAGTGTTTGCAGATGTCGTTACTCCTTTGATTTTTTTACTCCTTGATATGATTTTTTTCTTTAATGGATTCTTCATTGGATTCCTTTATTTCTTTGGGTTATTAAGTAGCACCACAAAAAAGTTGTAAAGAACTTAAAAAATTCAGAGGAGAGTTTTCAGTGTGTTTGATTCCCCCTTTATATACAGAGATGGTGTCCAAGGCTATAAGGAATTTACAACACTGAACCCCCTTTTCATACTGTGTTTTCTGCTTTTTGGCATTAAAACTGAGTTGTGCCATTTAATGCTTTCCTGGAAAGTGCTAAATTGATATTTTGTGGTGATTTAGGATTGGTTTGAGCATGGCCAGGAAAGACAAGAACAGATTCTTAGGTACCAGGAGCTCTGAGCTTCATGACCTCATGCCAGATAATTTTCCTTAAAGATTAGGAAGGAAAATTGGTGAGATGAGACTCAGTCACTTGTATCCATGATCTTAACACAGCCTCTAAAGCTGTGTAAATCTGTATAAATCAGCACTCTCACAGAAAACCCAACTCTTAGAGAAATTACTTTATTTTCTTCTTAGTCATCATGCATGTAATAAACCCTTTTGTTTTTCTACTGGGCATATATAATATATATCTCAAGATAAATGCTTTTATTTAATAAGAATGCAGAATTTTGGGCTCCTAGCTCTACGCTTCCCTTCTTCTCCTCCAAAATAATCTTCTGGGATTTGGTTTGCTCGGTTTTATTTTTTTTTTTTCAAAAGTATTTTGTTCTATACTGATTTATGTTGTGGTGACTTAAGTTTGAGAAAATGATGGGCACCTCTGCAGTAGCCCTTTGACTTGAAATTCCCTGGCTCTCAGTCACCTTGAGAGCTCCAAGACATATATTTTCAATTTTTCTGTTCCTTCAACTCAAGTTACCTCCTCTTAAAGCTGTTTCCCTCTCTCCAGATCCACTTCCAGGCTCCAGCCTGGAATATTCCCTTTGGAAGTTGGAGGTGATGGTGGTGAGGCTCAGCGCTGTTCTTGGGGCTGCTCTTATGGGATTGGGATAAATTACTCCAAGATGAGAAACAGGAATTCACTTTTTGGTGTGCAGCTGGGAAATAGCAACCAGAGGGAAGAGGTTTGTGTGTTTTATTTACAGAACAGGAAAAATCATATGTAATGATTGAAAAGAATAGTGAATAGGTAATGATGCCAAGAAAGATAAATAAGTAAATCTTGGTTTAGTGGTTTTTCTTCTTACAATTCTGTTTTTGTACAGAAAAAGAAAGCAGATTGTCCTTGACTACTTCAGCAATGTTACAAAAGAAGTGATTGTTTTAACATACATAAAAACAAATATAAAAATAAAGACAAGTGCTGGCTAGATGAATGAGGGTAGTTTTATGGAATTTTTTTTTCCTTTTTTATGTCAAAGGCAAGCCCTGCTTGTCACTCCAATGTTGGATTTTACAGAAAGGAGATCAGTGTTTGCAGATTACAGATTTAAATCTTAACAACACCTGAGTTGTTCAAGGAGAACTTAGGAAAATTAATAATCTTTGAAGATTATGGGCACTCTTGTTACTGAAAATCTGTGAGCTAACCTGTGTTCCTCAAGTTATACTGTAGAACAGAGAAACAAAAATACAATTATTTTCAGAGGTCATCCTAAATTAAGAAAAAATTAAAAAATATATATATGCATGACAAATATGCTCATTGGTCTATGAGCCTATAGTATCTCCAGATTATCTTGTGTAAATGACAGTGTTGCCCTCAGTTTGTTATTGAGCCTAACCTTGGATATTTGGATATAATCACCAAAACTCATAGCACAGACACTCAGGACTATTGCAGGGTCTAGTGATAACTGTGAATGCCTTTGTATCTGGAATTCTTTGTTCTGGCTTCTGTACCTCTTTGAACAGGTAAGGTGAAAGATGTGGAAAATCTGAAAAACAATGGGGCATAAATGATAGAGGGACATTAATAATTAAATGCATTGCAAGTTTAAAAAAAAAAAATCTGCTACAGCAATTCTTAATGATACCTTCCATGGGCCATTTAAGTAGATGAATTTCAAGTGCAACCATTTGTGCCAAACAAGGTTAAAATGGCTAAAAGAGTGACTGTATTTTAATGTGCTACAAAGGAATTAAAAGCAACCAGCAGTCCATAAAAATATCATCCTTCAGCTCAGAATGCTCCGGCCATTTCCAGGGAAAGGTTTAGTGGATCCCAGGACAATAACTTAACCGTGTGGAGCTGCAGTAAAGGTTGATGGAATTGTGGAACTGAGGCTTTCTCACTTCAAATTCCAGTGTTGCCAATTCCTTTAGTAAGAAATGAAGCTTCTTCGCTCTTTAAAGGTGTATTGTATTTTAAACTTTTCTCTTTACTTCATTCACTGATAGACAGCTAATTTGTCTAATTCCTGGTGACATGGTTTTCAGTATTTAGTTTATTGAAAAGGATATATCACATCCATTTACTCTGTTTATCTACACATTTGCAAATAATTGACAATAAACAGTGTTTGGTGTTATATGTTTCATTCTAGCATTGCAATTAATCCCTTGAATGCCAGCATTTTGCTGATGCACATTATTTTTATCTGTTGCACTGCTTCAGTGCTCTGACCTCACCAATACTTTTGTCCTCCCAGTAGAAATTTAATCAGGTAAAACCCATCAGCAGCAATTCAGCTCAGATATTTGATTATCTGTATGTTGAAAGAGAATGTGGCTTTTTTTTTTTTTAATAAATGGTTTTAGAATTCGATTTAAGTCTCAGATTCAGATGAGTTACTGCTTTTGGAACGGGGCAGATTGTGTTATCACAGAGAAATTTACCATTTGGTGTCCCAGCCATGGCATCCCTCACAGGCAGAGGGATTGCAGTGCTCTCTGTAGAGTTGGCACAAATGTGGTCCCATCCTTTGGGTTAGGGCCCTGCTAGGTCCTTGCAGCTGAAAAATCACATTCGGGGAAATGGGCTTCTCTTGATGGGAGTCCAGAAAGGGACAAAAAACTTTGCCAAAGGAGAGTGAACACAGAAGGGAAGCTGGGTGATCCATCCTCCTTCACCTTCCCCCCTCTGATCCCATCTTTATCTCTGCTCTCCTTTGTGCAGGACCCTGTGCTTGCTTTTGAAAGAAGAATATTTTTCAATTCCAGTTCCTCCTGATTGTTTCTTTTTATCACCAAATCCTGCCGTATTTGACAGGAAGGACAGGGGTTTTCTCACAAGTTTCTTTGGAGCAACACAAAGTGGGGAGGAGTCAGTCTCAGAAAGTGAGAAAAGTTGCTGATGTGGTTTTTGTTTTAAATAAATTTTATGTTTTGTTTTGTTTTTTTTTTCTTATTTTTTTTCTTAATTTCACCATGACTGCTCAGCATCTTGTTCTGAGCAGCAGCAGAGGCACTGTACCTGTCAGGCTTAGCAGGCAGCTTACAGCATTGATATTCTTGCTTTCATGTTTCAGCAGTTATCTTTGCAACTAGATATGACAGAAACTCTTTTAAATACCATTTAAAATAAAAGCTACAATTCTGTAGACATTGATGACAGTCCTGTGGGAAGGATTGCTACTTACTGTGAAAATATGGCTTTGTTAAGCTTGAGATGAGAAATGAATGAGATTATTAGAGACAACAAAATGGATTTATTCCTTTTTTGTTATTAATGAGTGTGATTTGATAAATACATGGTAGGTTTTGGAATGACAGATCTGCTCCTGACACAGCAGGCTTTATACAAAATGAAGATTAACATCAAAAGTAAAAGAGACAATCACAGAATCATGGAATGGTTTGGGCTGGAAAGGACTTGTAAAGGTCACCCAATTCCAACCCCTGGGTACCTTCCACTAAACCATGTTGCTCCAAGTCCTGTCCAGTCTGGCTTTGAACATTTCTAGGGAAAAAGAGGAAAATACAATTTCTCGTTGTCTGGACCCTTGGGTGATGGGTGAGGTGTGCAGCACATGCATTTTCTCACAGTGTGGTGATGGTGGGAGCTGGGCCTGAAGCAGTTGGGAGAGGGGAAGTTGTGCTCCCTGTACCAAAAACAGAGTTAGAGTTTCTCCAAGTGATGCTAAATTGAGAAGTAATGACCATAAGGACATTTCAAAGGTGAGAAGCACGAAGAAGAAACAGACAAACTACACATTTTGGAATCATGGATAAACAGGACTGTTTGAGAGTAGTCATTTATTAGTCAAGTACAAAAGGAATGAATGAAATGTGTGTTTATTACATGAATTAATTACATTACTACTGAGTAAGAAATATGGAAGAATAAATTACAAATACATGGAATCTAAACTAGATTTTTCATAATGTGAAAATAAAACTACAGTTGAGTGCATCCTCCTAAATCTAAGAGCAGAAGGAGAGTGGGAACAGAAGAACATGATTAATCTTTAACAGTAAACTTTTTTCTTGTCACTCTGAATCAAAGGCAACCATGCATCAGATGTTGAGATTGAACTAAATAAGTGATAAAAATGCATGATTTGATGGAGTCAGTGAAAATTACACCAAAAGCCTCTATTCAGTTGTCTTTGGCTAGCTAATTGGCTAATCCCTCCCTGATTCTCCTACCTAAATTGTGAAAATTAATAAAGCAACAAAACCCACTTGAATTAAAACAGGAGAGGAAGGGGATTTTGAAATTACCTGCCTGCAAAAGTAGGGTAGATCCCATGCAGGAGGATACTGCATTGCTGTAATTGGATTTTAGGGTTTTGCCTTTGGGGAACAGACTTGGAGCAGCCATCACTTTGTTCCTACCTGGATGCCACTGAAAGTTAAAACTGTCTGAGACAAAAATCTGTTTTTCTAAAACAGTACCTGAAACCTGAGGATTTTAGCTTGGCTTCTTTATATCCTTCTATCCACTCAACATATCTCATGACACCGAATGGTTAAGGCTTATAAACAAAAGCTGCACTATATTTTTATGGTATAAAGGTTTGTTTGGGAGGAAAAAAATTACTTTGTAGCTGTCTCCCATAATACCTCTGTTTTCCTGTGAGCCAAGACAAATGAGAAAAGGACAAAAGCACCCACAAACAAAACCCTTTCTGCAGTGTCTGTTTAACAGAAGTGGAACATAATTATATGTGTGGATTGAAAGAAACTGAACTTCATATCCCATATATAGAGCTGGAGCCCATCTCGGGTGATAAATTAATTCCAGCATTCTCTCAATTTTTCCTTCCTGAATTGCTGAGTACTTCAGAGAGTTAGTGCCGTGAGCTGTGTCGGCCCAGTAAAATATTTTTGTGCCAACACTAAATTATACTGCCTGTTTGTTGTCTACAAATTCATGGAGTTATACTTAGAAATACAGTTTTACCCAAGAGGTTAACTGAAGTCTGTGAGAATCTATATTCTTCCTAAAATTGCTAGAGATTTGTTTGTAAGAAGATAATGTGCTGCAGCACATGCTCTGTTTTTTCTGTTTTCTTAGTGTGGAGATAGAGAGTGAAATCAGGATAAACCCTCTAGCTTGCTTATAAAGTTCATTGTGGAAGAAAGACATAAAATTGTGGATACCCTGTGGAGTAGAAAACAAGTTTAATGTACTACAGTAAAGGGCTTGACTGTGGTATGTATTTCTTCTATTTTCTTCAATTGCTGCTAAAGGATATTCAGTATGACCTTAATAGCTTATTGTGCACGAGAAAATTGGGTTAATGAATAACTGAACAGGGATCTGCCCTGGCTTTCTGGTGCAGCCTGAAGCCCAAGCCAAAGCCTTGTTTGTCACAAGACAAGCAGCATTTAAAAAAACCTCTCCATTCAGGATCATTTATTCACATTCTGCCTCTTAGTAGTAGAGTTGTAACAGTCTACTCTGTTCTGCTTTTGTGATAGATGTCATCATTTCACTCAACAACAGCAGGAATGGGGTAAAAAAAAAATACTGAAGTGTCTGCACATATGTATCGTGTGTCATCTGAACGTTTCATGCAAATTTCTTAACTAAATAAAACTGCAGGAAGCAATGTGAGAATGAGCTGGAGCTACAGCACTTTTGCACTGGAGTGCACTTCTTTCTAGTTGTGAGATAACAGAGAAATGATATCACGGAGTCCTGAATGCTTTGGGTTGGAAGGGACCTCAAAGTTCACCTGTATTTTATATGAACTGGGGAAGCCACCATATCCTTATGGGATAGGTCAATCTCTTATTCCAAAATCTGGAATTGGAAGGTGTTTCTCTTGAATTCTATGTCCGTGGCATGTGGAGGGGAAAGGGAGCACCGTGGATGGATCTGGAGTGTGTGTGCCAAGGCAGGGTCGTGTCCTGTGATCTCTTATTATAATGAATAATCATGTAATCATTAATTGTGGTTTCATGTTGGTATCAGCTTTTAATTTGCTTTCACCACGTGCCTTCTGGCAGCAGAGACTGTGCCTGGCCCAGCAGGTGTGGAATCTCCTGGAATGGCAGGAATGGGATGGGTTAACTCTCCAGCATGTCCTAATGTCTTCCTACAGGTGGTTTGCTCCCACTTCCCTATGGATGAGCAGCATCAACACCTGATGATGGCTGTGTGGTTGAATCTCACTGCTTTCCCTGTGTTCTGATCCCTCATGACATTGCTCAAGTCATGTCTGATTCTCAGTTTCCTAATGTGAAAGTGAATAACAATATTTTTCTGATTAGCTGGCCATTTCTTTTCCTTCCATACAAGAAGTTGTTGCTTTCTCCAGACTGTGGAAATTTTTTCCTGCTCCTTTCAAAGCTGTGAGAATGTTGTCACACATGGTGGCGTCGTCACAGCTGACTAGAGACACTTAGCATCTCTTTGGGAGATGATGGGGAGAAATGAGGCATTTTCTCCATCATATGTTAGAGAAAACCCATTAATGTCAAAAAGTGAAGCTGTGGCATTCATGTGGTGTCTGCAGTGTGAGGGCTCTGCCATCAGCACTTGGGAAGCTGCCTCTGGGAAAGGGAAATGATGTTCCTTAAGAACAGTCATGGTATAAAAGGATGTGGGGGGTGAACTGGATTCCTTCAGCTGTCAAAACTTGATATTGTTATTTTAGACAGACGTGTAGGTCACGATTTTGTTGTCCCAAATGTTGTGTTGCTTCCTGAATCATGGAATGATAAACTATAACATTCCTGCTCTTTAGCACACAGCAGGAAAAAAATGTATTTGTTAGGATGGGAGTTAGAATTCTGAAATACAGCCCCCCTCATAAAAAAAAAAAAAAGTATGTGTATATATATATATATATATATATATATAAGATATGTGAATGGGAAAGTAAAAGCAGCGTGATAAATAGCTCTACTTTTAGCATTTAATTTTGTATCCATATTTAGTACACTTATTCTGGCAACTATTAAAGTTTCCATTTATTTATCAGTGAATGAGGTTTTTTTTTAGTGTGACTTTTAATTAGAGGTTGGGGGAAACTGGAAAAAAAAATCACACCTAATTTTCCAAGTGTGGAATTATTTGGAAATTAAAAGAGGCAAAGTCAGCCCCTGTTAACTCTGTTTCACATGTATGTTTCCTCTATATAAGCAAAATAATTTTAATAGTCTCTTGGTTGTCTTCACTTCTTCCCCCACAAGACAGAAAAAAACCCAACTGTCAAGTCTTTTGTTTATTTGGTGTTTTTATCTATTTTTAATATCTCAGAGCCAGCTTTTTTAAATCTCCAGGTATATTTATTTCATGTACCTTCCCAGCCTTGATCTTTTAAAAGTGAGGCAGTTCTTGGTGGTACCTGGGTGATGAAAACAGCCGTGCCCTGTAAATGAGCTGATGATTGGTGGAGCTGGGAAACTGAGGCAAAGTTTCAAATTTCATATGAATTTGTTCAAATAACACATAATACAGGAATACCCCAAAGTTGTTTAAAAGCTCAAACAGGCAGAAGTGGAAAAGTAAATAATAATTAGATATGCTGAAATTACCTCTAGATGTGCTCAGCTTTTTATTAATTCACTGGGAGACAATTCTGTGTTTTTTAGGAGATGGGAATTCTCCATCCCAGATTTTCATCCCCTGTATTTGAATTGCTTATTTCTAAGATGTTTATTGCTAGATAGGCAAGGTTGGCCACCAAGGCAGAAATGTAGCCATGCATTGTGATCCCATAATAAATAATTTTATCTGAGATATCCCTGTGTCCCATTTGCAATCAGCAGGAGCAAGCACTGGAATGTGTTTAGTGCACAGTGGCAGGGATGTCAAATTGTTCACAGCAGCTTGCACCCAGGAGCAGCAGAACAGGTGATTCATGGCTAAACTGGACTGGAGAGAAAGAAGAAAATGTCAATATAAGCTGAATTTTCAGACAGGGAGTGTCAAAGCACTACCTCATGGAGTGAAGGGTTGTTTTGAAAAGCTGACAGCGCTTAAATCCTCTTCCCCATTGTATTTTCCTAAATTTTTTTTTTTTTTGGTCCACTATGAAAAATGTACCTTATTGGGTCTTTTGTTTGTTAATTAGTTCAGGAAGTTCAAGGATTTAGTTTTCAACATTAATTCTTGCACAGGAGGATCTGCAGTTTTGTGACTCACTGTGCTTTTGATCTTGGTATAATCATCATTATTCAGCTTAAAAACATTGTATTCTACTTTCTGGTAAAGTGTGGTTATTTTTTCTCTCACTTAATTTTTTTTTTCTCTCTGTGTTCTTGATAAAACTGACCAAGAGGTTTGGGCCCTACCTCTGCAGAATCCAAGCACCTGCCTGCTGGGTGAGAAGAGAAAGCTGATGGAGAATGTGAAAGTAGTTTGCTAGAGAAAGTAAAAGGGAGAAGTAAAGGAGGGTAGATGGATAAAAGAAATAGAGATGGTGCAATTAAACAAAGATATAAAAAGAGAAATGAGGTAGGAGACTTAAAGGAGGAGGTGAGGTGTAGGTGAGAACAATGTCACACATTGTAAATCTTCAGCTCTGGCAGCTTTTTGTTTCAAGTATGGGGGAAAAATTAAATACGTGGAATATTGCACAGAACTGGGCTTATTATCAGGCAGAGACAAAAGATCTTAGGGCTGCTCAGTCCTGCTTTTCCATAAAGAGACTGTAGAAATCCATGACAAGTATTTAGAGGGCTAAGTGTAAAATGATCTCCCTGTGGACCAGAAAGCAGCACTGAGAACTGCACAGATGGAAACAGCCTTAAAACCAGCAGTACCCCAGGTAGCAAATGTTGTATTCTGTGTGTCATGTAACAGTGTTTGTTAATTTACCCTTGACTGTCACACCGAGTTCCATTTGCCCTTCATTATTTCAACAGTTAAGGATTTATAGTTTGTTAATTCTCATTTTTTGTTCGTTGCTCGTCTCGCTTTGCCCAGAAGTGGAGCAGGGAGCTGCAGTGGTTGATAACTCCTGATGTCTGAAGGTGCTTGTGGAGCCTTTCCAAGGGCCTGTACAGATCAGGAGAGAGACCAAAGCAATTCCAGGCATTCCTTTTCAATGCAGGGTTGGAGAGATGAGTAAATACAATGCTGCTTTGTGGACGTTTCCTTTTTTATCTGTCATTTTTAGGAGTGGGAAAAGGTATCACCTGTCCAGAGATTCCTGTGTGACTGATATTTTCAATTCTTTCTGATAACTAACCAGTGTTCGACCAGCTTTCATCTTTTTTTTGGTTCAGATATCTTGAAGGATGATTCCCAGCTCATCTTCTGCTGTGTTTGACAAGGTGTTGCTGTGCTTGGAACATGTCTAAATGATTGTGTTTCCTGGTACTGCTCGTGGAGGTTGTTTTGGAGTTTCTCTGTGTTTGCATCTCCAACCAGGCTGGTTTAAGAGCAGTTCCAGCAGAGCAGAAAGTCACAACCAAATTAAAATGGGCAAGAAGAAAGCAGCAGAGTGGTTATAGAGTGCCGACTTCTACTCCTTTAGCAGCAGGGAAAAAACCAGGCCAATTACACCACATAAAAAAAATTACAAAAAAACAACAAAAACCAAAATCAAAACCAAAACACAGGTTTGCTGGTATCACTGTTTAGTGTATAATTTTTTATTTTTCTGGAATGATTGATACAGACATTGATTGTATGTTTTATCATGTTGAAATTCTCTGCAAGAAGTACTGATAGAGACCAAAGAGACTCTGGGCCATGACCTGCCTGCCAGAACGGGCAGGACAGGTTTGTGCCCAGGGAAAATTGGAGATGTGAGGGAGAAAGGAAGACAAGAGCTCAGTCAAATTACACTTTTAGGATTCCCAGGTCATCTGGACTGGCTGAAAGATGAGGCAAATGGTGTGTGGAGCTTTTGGGGAATCACTTATTTTGGCTTTTCTAAAGTGTTTTTGGGCAGCCTTGACCTACCTGCGCACTGAGGCTTGTCTCACTTCTCTGTGTTTTGTTTTTTCCTTAAAAAGTGAGGCTTGAACACAATCTAGATACTATTTTTAGGGAACAAACAAGCCATGAAATGTGTTAATGTTCCGTGGATCAATAATGAGGGATTTCAAGCCTAAAAAGACAAGTGTGTGCTTCTCTTTCAAGCTGGAATGGCTTGCAAAGGTGAGGTGACATTTCCTGTGCCAGTCTGCATCACAAGGGCTCCTTAGAGCTCACCCATACAAAGGTTTTATAAGGGGTTGGATGCAGATGATCTTAAATTGTAGTTATTCAGTGATTTTATAATTAAACAGAGAGTGAAAAATGTGATTTGAGGTCAGTAGGTCGTTTTTCCTAATGGAGTTGACTGTGGGTTGTTATATGGCTTCTTTAAATTTGGAATATAGGAACAGCCACTTTGCATTAGACTTAGGTCTTTCAGGTCCTCTGTACTCCTGCAACTTCCATTACTTATAACATTTTTTAAAACATTTTTCCCATAATTTAGTCTCTAGTTGTTAAAAATGACCTTGAAATGAAGGCCTCCTCAAGGTAATTTTTCAAAATTTTTATTTGTGATCCAGAAGAAGAATTCCCTAAAATCTCATTGCTTTTTACCAAGTCCTGTATAGCTGAAGGTTAAAAAATAACCAGGTGATGCCTCGATACTTGTATGTGCTCCTCTCTTAATTGATTAGACAGCCTGATGATAGAAAATACAATTTATCTAATGTATTTCTCAAGCTGTAAAAACATTTCCATAATTAGAGCAGTGGCTTAGCAAAGGCTCTGTTCCTGCATCTCACAGAGATGAACATAAATGGACAATGTGTTGCTGAAAGTAATATGAAAGCAAACGTTCACATTCAAAAGTTCAAACAGGTGTTGGATTGATTTAATTTTTTAAGGGAAAGATTCTCAGCTTGGCTAATATCTAGTTCAAGAAATATTTTTTTCATCCAGAAAAGGATACACTGGCGACTAAACTCAGATAATTTGTTTAATTCCCTTGCACAAAGCCTTCAGTGCTTAAGTAGTCAATTTGTTTGGAATCAGGGCCCCTGGACTGTGTTCCCACTGTAATTTAGAGATTCATTTACTTAGATAAGGCACTTAATCTCCCTGGGTCTGTTTCCCAATAGTAAAAGAGAAATAATAAACCTCAGAAGTCTTAATTATGGGTGTCTTGTTAGGTTTAATTAATTCGTAAGGGATGTTAATGTCACCATATGAAAACTGGCGTGTGGGTGAAGTGTGTGTGTGTATAATTGCATTTAACTCACACACACAGAGCTCTGTGAGGGCTGCAGGGCCAGGCAGGCAGGAGCAAATACGACTTTTGCTTATGGACGCTCCCTTGTGACCTCTCATTATGGTAAATATTTAATTACACCATCATCTGCTGTCATCCCAGCAGAAAGACTGTCTCATTCACTGCACAGCAGCTGCAGATTTTCACCTCCTTTAGCCAGGTCTATTCCCCTTCCCCATCTCCAAATGCCTTTGGGAAGCTCCTGAAGGAATAGCTGTGCCCAGGTATTTTTTCCTATTTCAAGAACAGTTCCTCGGCTTTCAGCAGATGGATGTGTGTGTGTGAAAACAGTGGCCTTGTCTTCCCAATGGCAGATCCATTCCAAGGACCAGTTTCCAGCTTGGCTGGCAGGAATCCAGCCCTGAGGTTGGCAGAAAGTTTTGCCCAGCCGGGGTGGGAGCGGGGCTGTGCAGCTCCAGGTGCCTGCATGTGGATATTGCAGGAGCAGGCACTGGACAGATGCGCCTTGGCTTTGGGAAAATCATGGGCTGGCCAATTTTGTGTGGGTCACAGAACGGTAGGGCTCGCATCTGTTACAACAATTCCTGTTAAATTTCAGGTCTATGAACCAGGAATTTTGTGCCAATGCTCGTTTCTTTCTTATGGGTACTCCTGAGAGAGAATAACTCTGTCTATACATGAGGGGGTGACATCCATATTTCATCTTCCTAGGACCGACTCTTTTATATTCAAAAAACTGATGAGTGGGACAATTGTTTTCTAAAATTAGGGGATAGGAGATCCATGGAAAAATCACTGAAGGCAATAAAATGCAGTTGCAGGATTTATTATTGCAGACTTTGCATTGTATTTCCTCAAGCTGTCGGGGTTCACTGATTGTTTTGAAATACTCTTTCTAAAAGCTAATTTTGTTTTAAAGAGTATTTGTTACTGAGGACTGCAAGCACAGCTAATCCATTATCCAGCACTGAGCTAAAATACAGTATTTGCAGTGTTAGGCTGTGCTGTATAGTGCTGAACACCTTGTGGTGTTCAAATGTTTGAATTCAGTGAGGCTCACTGAATAAACCCTGCTTCATTCAGCTGGGAGGATGGGTTATGAAATTAGCAGAAATGCCATCATTAATACCTATTATTCTTGTGCTTCAATGGAAGATAATCATGCTCATTGCTTTTCCAAAAATAGAGGTGTTTTTCCAGGACACAAATTACAACTTTTTTTTTTCTCTCTTATTTAAAACTATTCATTATTATGAAAGTAACAAGGAAAATATATTAGGACAAAATTGGTATTTGTGTTCCATAGATTGAAACTGCTTCAAGAGCCAGAATTTTTAGAGAGGAAGAGAGCTGTTAAATTAAATTAAAATATTGCTCATTTTACCTCGTGACTGGAACAACTCCCATAGGCTCTTTTTTAGCATTATTTAATGTCTAATTTAAATATTAGCTTGTTCTTAAGACAGAGGCTGCATTTTAACTCGCCATCCAAGGCACACCTTGGACTCTGGTGAAGCAGAAATAAATTATCACAAAGACAAGAATTAAAGGAATATCTAAACAGAGGAGTCAGGATTGTTTTCATCCCTGAGATCCACTTGCATGGAATGAATTTGAGATTATGTAAAACCCTTTTCCCATTCCAAAGCCTCTTGGATGGGGAGCATGCCGGGAACTTGCAGGATGAGCTGTTACAGCGGCTCTGTGCTGGTCATCTGAACTGATGTCACTCCTCTGGTTTGTGTCACCATCGTTTCCTGTCCTCTTCAGCTGAATTACACATGTTCAGTAGAACTCAAACATGCACTGATTTGGCAACCCCAGGTTTCTGTTTCTTGAGCTGCCACGTACCAAAGTGGCTCCACATCTGGGCTGTCACTGATCGCGTGGGTGGTGATGCCAGCCTGCATCCTTCAGGCTTCAATTCTGCCATGAGAGAGGATGTTAGGGTCTCTTCCTCAGAAAAATAACTTAAAAACCTCCAAAATAACATATAGGGCAGCAGCATTTAATGCAGCTAACAGCTGATAAGTCAGCTTAATGTTTGGTTTTGCAGCCAGAGATAACAACGACTTCAAAGGCCTTGTAGCCAAGAATGGAGCTGTTAACTCTGCAATGTTTATGAAAGCTGTGGAAGTGTCTTTGAATGATGTGAAAGGTGAATTATACAACACATATTGGCTGAAGTATTTAGAGTTGTCCGACTGCATTGTGTGTTTTTCTGCTCAAATACCTCCAGGACTAAGATTTTGAATGATTACAAAGAAAAAAAATCTGAAATGCCAAAACCATAATGAGAGTTTTAGAAACGACCTTTAGAAGGTACTTTGTACACTGATTGTTTTGACCAATCAGACTCCTATTTTAAATCTTCAAACCAGTGTAATAAGGCAGGCCCTGTGTTTATAATGTGATAAACAGACACTACCCATAGTTACTCATTTTTAAAATACCTGAAAACCTGTAGCATCTATGTGCTAACAGTCTATGAGTAATTTAAAAGTGTAATCCTCCCAGGTGCTGAATAATTGCCAAGTAATATGAATGTATTTCTGTGGCTCCAGTGAGCCTCTCTGCAATGCTGTGAAGTAATTGTGGGTGCACAGGATGTGGTTTGAGTGATGAGAGAAATTTGTGTGAGCCACTGAGCTGGATGCTCGCACGCAGAAAGGTCCACGAGGGGATCATGTCTAATCTTGAATGTGCAGATGGTGAGGATTAGGTGTGAAAGGATGTAAAACCCAGCAGCAGCTGGGGACAATGAAGTTCACTATAAATCTATTGAATATTTTGAACTGCTAGGTGAGAGCGGAGTAAAAAAAGGCAGCAAGAGGTGGCATTTTATTAATTCAGTGCATGTATTATTGAAATAAATCTTGCTTATAAGCAAACAACTCTTTAATGAGCATCTGTGGCACCACAAATCTGGAATATATTTATTAAACTGATTGGGTTCACCATGTAACCACTCCTTGAGTTTACTGGATCTTGGAAATGAATATACACCTTAAAGACTCAGTACTGGAACTCAGCATGCTGCCAAACTTCTTTCACTTTCTCCTTCTCTACCAATAAACTTGGAATGAAGAGTGGACCGAAAATAAATTAGAAAATCTGAGGGGGTCACTAATGAAAAGTAAAAAAAAAAAAACAAACAAAAAAAACCTAAACAAATAAAACAAAATTAAAAAAACCCAAAAAAACAAAAAAAAAACCCCCAAAAAACTAAAAAAAAAAAACAAAAAACCCAAACAAATAAAAAACCACAAAAAAACCCCAAAACAAACCAAGAAAAAAACCACAAAAAACCCAAAAAACAAACCACAATAAAACCCTTTTTTTTTTTTTTTAAGACTTCAAATTTTTTTATAAAGGATTGAATATTCATATATCAGGAGGGCAGCAAGGTGCTGTGACCTGCACAGCATCACGCAAAGGCAAAGGGCAGAACTGGGAATTGGCTGCCTGTTCCTTGAGTTGAACTCTCTGGAACATTACCAGGGGTAATTTGGTGTAGCAGGGATTTACCAGTGGAAAATGTCCCTGATACTGGGAGGGCTGGAGAGGGGGATTGAGGAGAGAGAAGAATCCAGGGCTTCTGCAGGGGAGTTCCTTGGGAGCTGAGGAGAAGCAATACAGCAAACAGTTCTTTGCTAAACTGGCTTTTATCCAGAAATATATATTAAAAAAAATTAAAACTGGCATTGCTGCAAGACTTTGGAAAAGTGAAAGAAACCAGGGGGCAGCATGGCAGCTGGGCTGAGCTGGCCAGGGGGAGATTCCATATCACAGAGCATCATCCCAGTTTATCAACTGGGAGAGTGGGGCTCAGCCACTGCATTGTGCATCACTTGTGTTTCTTGGGGTTTGTGCCTCTCCCTTCTCATCATCATCATCACCATCAATTATTATTAGTAGTAGTATCAATAATAATAACAACAATAATTTATTTTTATTTCAATTCTTAATCTGTTCTCATCCCAGGTCTTGGGTTTTCCATTTTTGGGCTCTTCCTCCCCATCCCTGTGAGGCAGGGCAGCGAGTGAGCAGTCCCATGGTACTTTGTTTCAGGCTGAGGTTAAACCATGAAATTTCCATAAAGCCTCTCTTTAAAATAAAATTTCTTACAAAGTCTTGACAAAAAAAACCTTTTTTTTTTTTTTCCCCTCCTTCCAGCTAAGTTGAGTTGATTCTGAAATGGAAATCAAAGATGCTTAAGAGTTTGTTAAATCATGAAAAAATATCATATTTGAAAGCTTTTGAAAATAATGCAAATACTTTGGCTAATGAGACTTATTTTTTTTTTTAAGCAATGCTTTGGTCACAGAAGATGCCAAATTGATGGTCCTGCTAAATAACAAGCTCCAACCACAGATTAAAGCAGTAGAAGCCATAGATTGTGATGCTAATTTCCATACTTTAAGCTTTAAAATTGTTTAGGACTTACTGTTTAAGCACAAAAGTTCTTCAGACAGTGCTGCTGCTCTGAAATTTTTATTCTTTCTCCCTTCAGCTTGCAATGGCAAGTTAAAAATCAGTTCTCCTGACTAACTTCTCTTTGTAGATGAATCTCTGCTGAGGGTTCATACTGTGATTCTCATACATTATCTAAAGACATTTGTTCTTCTTCTTTCCTCGTTTTATGTATTTTTATGTATAACTATTGACTTTAATGGAGCTGCTCCCAGTCTTCCCTGCATGTCTGGCATTTATTTTATTTTATTTTTGCTTTTGCTTAGGCTGTAATGTGAAATGAGAATAAAGCCACCAGTTTGTTCTTTGAAAATATCCAGTATTATTGCTATTTATTAGAACCATTATGAAAACTATGAGCTAAATGGAGAGGATGTGAGAAGAATTCTAATTTTAGTGACACACAGAATAGAATCATTTGGGAAATGGTGGCTCTTTCCCTGGGGATCAGTTTGATTGTTCCTATGGATATACAAGCTGATTCAATTATTCTCATTTTAGTATGTTGAGAAATATATTATTTGTGGATAAAACTGATTTTTTTTTTCTTCTGTCAAGGATGCCAGGATAAATTATGAACTTTGTATGTCTTCTTCTTTAATATAAGAAAGAAGTGAGTACTATTCCAGATCTTTCCTTTTTAGAGCAGAGTGGTTTTATGCATTGAAATCCTATGCTTTAGGAATTTATGAAACCTCTGCCTTGTGGTGTTCAAATGTTTGAATTCAGTGAGGCTCACTGAATAAACTCTGCTTCATTCAGCTGGGAGGATGGGTTATGAAATTAGCAGAAGTGCCATCATTAATACCTATTTTTCTTATGCTTCAATGGAAGATAAATCAGGACAATATCATAAATCAGGAAAATACCAGGAAAATGTTTGACTTTTTTCTTATATACAGGCACAACTTCTGTATGAAAGGTGAAGAGAGGTAATTTTTATTTTGTGAGTTGATCTGTATTGCAAACCATGAAACCTTGGCTGTCCCAGAGCTTGTTCTTCATGAGGCCAACAGAGAGACACCACAAATGAACTTGTTGGCAGCACCAAAGTGTGGCAGCACTCAGACAGAGCCCAGCTGCTGCTTTAATTGGATGAGAGCTTTAATGAGCAAAGTGAGGTTCATGGACAGCCCCAGCTTTGCAGCCCATCAGATTGACAGCATTTCATTTTACTGTCAGTTATCCAAATGTGGTTTTTCTTCCCCCTGATCCTCTCATCATAAGTTTTGCAGGAGTGGGGGGATGCAATTGATATGCAGTCAAATCGTTCCTGACAGAGAGATTTTAAAAGCTTTAGACTGGATGTAAAGAAGGAAACCTTGTCTTTGCAGAGTCTGCTCAGCCCATCCATCTGCATTAAGCATTTTAGAGTTATGCTGAGCAGAAATGACACCTTAAAGAAGACTAAGTGCTGCTTAACTTTTTTAATGTCATCTTGGAAGGCCTGAAGTTGAGTATTTTCCTTTTCCTGCTTGTGGTATCACTCCATCATTTTATGAAAAATAAAACAGAACTTGTGTTTTTAATACTGGATTTTTCTGTTGTTCCTTGTGCACCACCGAGAGGGGAGTTTGTGCCTCAGTTTAGGGAGTGAAAGCCCCACACTGCAAATCAATTGATGTGTCCTTAAATATCTATTTATGAGAGAAGAAATCAAGCCAAAAAGAAGTCTCTTATATTTCTCACCGCAGACCCCCAATATCGCAGCCTTGTCTTTTAATCCTGTTTCCAAATCCATGAAGATTATCATTAAAATTAAGGATTATTTTTGTCCCGACACTTCATGATGGGCTGTTTCAGAACCCCAGTCTTGTTACTGTCAGGAGTTTTTTTATTTTTGAGATTGTGTTTATTCCTTGTCAATTCACACAGAATTAATTTTCTGCCAACCATGTCCTTCATCTTAAATCTCAGTCTGCACCATTCCATTTCCTATCTTTCAGCAGAGCAGTTTTACTATGGCCCCTCCCAGCCTTCCTTGTGCTACAACTGCACAATCCCAGCTGTTTTAGCTTCTCTTTTGGACTCCTTTTTTTTTTCCTGCTTTGTTCATTCAGACTCCTCTTTTAGGAACATAAATGACAAGAAGTGTTCCAGATGAAAACTCTCCACCTTACTCAATCCCATTGATTATTTCCTCTCTGTGCTTGCCTGACACTCCTGATATTGCACTTGCCTTATTCACAGGTAGATTAAACTTATTTAGAGTAATGGATCTTCCCTCCACTACCATTTGCACCTGATGATTGCCTGACTTAAAACAAATTCTTACCAGTGGTCCCTAAATTAAGCAGCTGAGCTTCACACTCTTCAATTCTAATCTGTGTCATACATTTAAACCTCGTGGTTATCCAGCTCTTCACAGTAAGAGGCTTTCAGATTTGTGCTTTAGATTCTGCCCAATTTTTTCTGCACAATCAAATTTCCTGGCTGCCAGTGTGGATGTGTGATTGTACTATCTTCTTAGTCTCGTCTGATTTTTCAGTTTCTCCCTTGCCCAAGCTCTGCCCTGCCATTTCGTCCTTGGACATGCTGCATTCTGCAGACTGGAGCCAACAGTCTCCCTTTTCCTAACCCTGACATTATTATTTTGTGCTCAGACTTCCCATTTTTGCCTCATTCCTGACCCTGTTGCTTGCCTTTTTTTTTTTTTTTTTTTTTAATATTCAGTTTCAAAAACCATTTTAAACCACAGCTCAACTTGGACTCAGAATATACGAACATGGATATAACCTTCCTGTACACCCTTCTTTAATGAAACATCTGCAAAATGGAACATTACTTAAAGACTTTATTTGTATTTAACATTAGCTTCAAAAGCCTCATCTAATTTGACATTTCTGCCTCTGAGTTATACTTAAAAGAAATACAGAAAAGGTCTATGATCACTTAATGTGCAGTGGAAATTACAGCTAAGAATAGTGCAAGGAAGTTTTGCTTTGGAGAAAGATTTATTTGAGGGGGAACGTACTTATCTATTCACAAGGAGCTAGGTCATGTAAGTATTAAAGTTATTTTCAACACTGTATCAAATTCAAGGTTAAAAGCTCATTCAACTCTTTTATATTAAAGGTAATATTTATAATATTGGTTACATTGGATTGTGCTGCTTGAGACATTTTAATATTAACAATGTAAATGCTACAACAATGGTACCTCTGAGAAATATGTAATATATGTCTGTGCTCCTAATACAATTCTTACTGCCATTATCTACTTTATCTCATTTCCATTAAAGTGATGGATATTAAGCAATATGAAATAGAAATGGCCATTTTCTCTATTTTCTGCTTTTCTAGCTGGCAGTAGGTAACTGATGAAAATCTCATTTTATCAAGCACATTTTAGATTTCAAAACTGAACTGTAATGGGTGAATAGCAGGAATAACACTAACAATGAGTTTGGTCATTAGTACATAGAGATATCCGAGGGATTTTCTAAGGGTGTTCAGTAATTTGCTTGAGAAACATGACAATTCTTATAGCCATGAATAATTTAAATATTTCTTTGCTGTTTGTAGCAAATAGATAGGAAACTTTGTTTTATGTAACCTAGGAACAAAAGCTGATTTGCTGTCACAGAACTTAAAAATCCAGATGAAATAGTTTAAGGCTTCCTTCAGTTCAGATTTACCCTTTCATCATCTTTTTAAAGAACCACAGAATTACCTGCAGGACACCTTAAAAATGACCCTGTCCCTTAGACTCAGTTCATTGCAGAATACAATAATTCCCCAAAAGTTGTTCTGCCAGCCTGCCAAAGTCCTCTCCAGACTGGCATTACTCATGTTGTGTTTGAGTGTAAACACCCATTTTTTTCTGAAGTATTTTGAAGAATAAATGAAGAATCTTCTCTCACAGGATGTTCCCTATATCTCCAGTGTGGTTGCAGCTACCCTTTGTCCTTTCACCAAGAAGTTTTCAGATGTCTTAAAATGCCCTGAACAGACTTGATGCTTTATCTGAGGATCTCTTCCCCATCCCCTCTCACCTTTCCCTTGGCATAGTTTATCTCTCTTGTCTCTCCTAATTCTGCAAAATATTGGAATTGACTTTTCCAGTCATGGCAGTGGCAGATAATTCCCAAAAGGGTTTCCTCTGATTTTCCAAAAGGTTTCTTCAGGCATGTACAGACATGAGATTCTCCTAAAAGCAAGGAACCAATGATTCTTTTAAAATTCATGTGTACTTTTTTCCAATAGCCACTAAAAAAATAATAAAAAAAAGGAAGAGCTTCAATTTATGTAATTACCACATTGCAGAGGAAACTTCTAGGGGAAAAAGGGAAATTAATATGATCCATTAGTATGCAAATCTGTAACTCAATACAGTAAAAAGAATTCATGGCCTTGTGATTGCATTTGGTACAGTTAATTGACTCTCACTTCTTTATTACTTATTAACTGTGAAAAAGATTTGACAAAGGCTCATACACACTCACACATACTGGTTTTTTCAATCAGTAACTTTATTTTGTATTGCAATTAAGCCCTAAAAAATCCATCTGTGTCCTCAGCTCTGTTGCTATCACCAGCAAAAGCTTTGAGGGGTCAGGAGCCCTGAGACAACCCCAAATCCTTTGTGAAGATGAGACACAACTCTGTTTACTTCTGCTTACCTCCAAAATACTTAAAACCCTTTTATTCTGAGTCATTTGGCTGTGGTGTTTCTTTGTTTGTAGATGATAAACAGGACTGAGAGGAGCTACAAGCCCAGAACGTCCAACATTGCTGAGCATAAAGCCTTAGGAAATAAGTAATTGAAAATTGTAATTGACTTCACATAATTATATCCTTAATTTTCAGAACATTTGTATGTTAATCCCCAGGCAAAAATTGAAATACACTCTTCTGGGTTGTTTGTTTGTTGCAAAGGCAGAATATTAAAAAAAAAAAAACCCAAAACTGTTGTGTTATTCTCTTGTCTGGCCGTGTTCTACAGGGTTGAAATTGTACAAATATAATGTGCTGGGACAAATCAACACTGAGCACAGCATCCTCCCTGCTATTGAAATGCTGGAGAGCTGCCAAACAAACAAAAATAAATCATTTTATATGACATTATTTTGACTACTTTGAAAAAAGGGAAAAGCAACAAGACATTAATTACAGGGCTCTGCCAAACTCTGCCACTGTTAGCAAAGTGTTCTAACTCTCCTTTTGCAAGAATTTGATACTGAAATGGTGCCAAAATCCATATGTACCTTTTGGGTGCAGGTCAGTGCCATCAATCTGGAAACTGCTTCAAGATCAGTAGTGACTTACACAAAAAAAATCAAAATATTTTTCTGATTTATGAATCCCACTGTGTCACAGTTCCACCACTTCCTAAGACTTGGGAAAGAGTGTGTGCAAATTCTCTGAAGGCCAAACTGAGGGATAAGGACAGAAAAAAAATTTGCCTGGGTGAATTCTTCATCCTCGGCTTTTCCCTCTCATCTGTCCCCATTCAGCTCTCCTGGAAATGGATTTTAAACAGAAACCTTTTCAGGATTTCCTTTATGTCTCCTTTGGGTTTTGTCTTAAATGATTGGAATTGAAAGCTGCTTTTTGTTTATTTGTTAGTTTGGGGGATTTTATGTTTTTCCCTTTTTTTCCCCCTCTTCTTCTTTCTACCATAGCCTTTTCTGAAATGCAAGATTTAGTTATTGGTCAAAGGCGAACTCTTTCTTTACACTGTGTTTTAGCAAAATCTGGGCTAAAATTGGGACAGTTCATTTCTTAGAAAAACTAATTCTGTCTCTCCCCAGTTAGTGAAGAGGTTATTCTGGGAAAGCTGTCACAATTCCATGAAGTGCTTTAAATACTCCTTCCCTCCGTGGGCTTTTGGCCAAGTTGTGCTCAGGAGTTCCGATGGTGAGGTAGGAGCTAGGGTGTGCTTCTAAATCCAGAGTCTAACTGAGGGAAAGGAGAGCTCTCCACCTGAGAAATACTCCCCCACAAGGGTCTGAAATGGATGTTAGGAACTCTAAGTTTACTTAAACAATGCAGTTCCCAGGAGGACAGATCTCTGAGCACATTTATCCTCTTCCTTTTCCTCTTGCTCGAGTGCCCTCCTGCGCCAGGGAGACAAAAGCCAGGGCAGGTCTTGTGGTGAGTTTCAGACAGTAAAAGCATTTTGTCTGATTTTCTGCTTGTTGTCCTTTCTGCTTGGCTTCTTCAGGCCACTGGGGCTTGAGGTAAACAAGGATGGGAAGGATGTGCCTCTCAGCTGGCCCCAAATCTTCCTTCAGGGGCACCATTCCAGGCATTCCCTCCGGCCTTCCCAGCACTGACTCGCTTCAGGATGTCCAAGAATTGGGTGGTGGTCTCTTAGGGGCATGGCAGGGTCTGAGGGAGGGGGAGCCCTTCCTGCACCCCACTTTGGTCACTTCATCTCTTTAACACAGACTGAGAGCAGGCTGTTCCAGTGTAACCACACAGAAATATCTTTTTTCACTTTTTTTTTTTTTTGTTTGTTTTGCCATTGGTGTGGAGGTGTTTAAGTAGAGGGGGGTGAAACAGAGCCGTGCACTTGGGAGAGTCTCCCAAGCTTCAGTGGTGCTGGAAAATATCTTGCTCTAGGACTGAGCAACAAATGTGAACGTTAAAGAAGCATCAGCTGAAAAAAAGCTGATGGATTTGAGCTGATTTTTTGTTTCTACTTGTAAGTTTTTAGGCTAATGAGCTCCTGCAACTCCTCCTTCCTAGGTGGGCTCTATATTCAAAATAGACATTCTGAAGATGCTCTGAAAGACTCTGAAATCCAAACCACTTTTTTTTATTAATTTTTTTTTTACCAGAAAGGAGAAAGGGACAAACCTCATTCAAATGTCCAGAAAAGCAAAAAAAAACAGTTTAGAGAAAATGAGTAGAAAAAAAATTCCACAGGTGTGTTAGAAACTGCAAAACGACATGACACCCTCCTCAGGTGAAGCTTAGGGAGTTCTCTGCTGCTGATTTCTGCAGGTTAGATTCACTGTGGTATAGAGTGCAAAAAGTTATGCAAAAAGTTATGCAAAAAGTATGCTGTTGCCAAATAATTATGGAAGGTTATCTAACATCCTGAAAATTATGGTAGGACTCAGGTAATTTGGATCAAAATATATAAGAAAATTCAACAAACAGTAGAAAAAGGGTTGTAGGAAGAGTAAAGAATTGTGAGAAGAGATTAAGATGGCAGAAATACACAGTGCTTTTAAGTGAGAATGAAGAGATGAGTAGAATTAAAAGAAAGTGTTAAACATTTTTAAAGGATATTGTGGCACGATAATTGAATTTTCTCCTTGTCTTGCATTGTGGAACAAAAGCAGAGACAAAGCACTTGAGTTTTGTGTAAAGACTTTATGTTTTTGGTTTTTTTTTCAATCTCTTCTGTTCAAAGATCCTTATATTTACTTACAATCAAAACCCAAATTAAAATCTGCAGAGAAAGTCCTGCTTTTCCATAGTGGCAGATTAATTACATGATACATCTTAAGACTGACTGTAGTACCAAACCTTTACCTTAAATATTTTTTATATATAAAGTAGAGAAAGAAGGCAATCCAGAGTCAATTAATTTTGTTTGGATTTCCAAAGGAAAGGTAGACAGCAGTGATGAATTTAATTGGCAGTAGTGAAGTTGTATATGTCAGTGCATCCTGCTGTCCAGAAACAAAGAGCTGAAAGACTCTCATAGTCTTTCAGACTGTGAAAGTATCTTGATGGCAATAAATGGACTGCTCATCTTTTAATTAAGAAAAGGAACATCAAAAAAAAAAAAAAGGTATTCCTGTAGTGTCTCAGTGTGGTGTGTGGGAGTCTTGGAGACTGACGTGTCTCTGCCTGCTCCCTCTGCAAGAGATCTGCAAAACCTTCTCCAGAGTCAGCTCCCTGCAGGCCCCTGACAGCTCTGATGGGCACCAGCTTCCAGCCAGCTCCTGTTCATCATGGAAAAGTCCTCAGAAAGGAAGAGGAAGGGAATCCCATTCCAAAGCTGGATAAGTTCTGTCCTGTTGTTTATTCAGCTTAGCAAGTGTCACTCTGCAGTTCCATAATGGCTGTGGAGAACAGATCTCATGGTTGGGTCACCAAAGAGAGGAAGAGGGTAAAAAACTTTTAAATTAACTACAACCCCCTTAAGCCTAAAGAGGGGAGTCTTTTCTTCCTGGCTCAGTGCTTAGAGCCACTGTTGGATACCTGGGGACAAACTGTAAGGAATTCACCCAAACAAGGTGTGAACTAAACCTTTTCTGTGTGCACAGAACCTCACCCTGCAGGCGTGCAAATACCCTGAGATCCAGGGATGGTGGTAAATCATGGGAAAATGTGTGGAGATCCCAAGGATTTGACCTTAAACTCTTCTCATCTGGATGTGATGGGCTTGCTTTTTAATTTCCCTTCAGTTATAGTCCTGCCCCAGGACCTGCTTATTAATGAGGGAAGGGCATTCTGACTGATCTCATTTTGGGAATGTGTTCCCTAGGTTTTCGAAATTTTGTCTCTCTGAGGATGGGAAAGGAGGAAGAGATCCAGAGGGGGCAGAATTGGGAAGCTGCTAAGGAAACTGCCTGATCAACCAGGGCTCTGCTGTTATCAGAAAAAACAGGACAGTGCCTCTGAGTTCCCTACCTGGGTGTGCAGAGCATTTACTAAAAACCTCCTGCGTTATTAAGACATAACTTGAAACAGGAAATAAAATCCAGCATCTAAGAGTAAGAAAATCTTGACATAGTTTAATAGAAATGATTAGAATTGTAATCTTCCTGAGACATGTTAATTAAAATAACAGAACAAATGGTGCCTCAGTGCAGTTTGACATCCACTGTGGCTTTAAGTTGTTTTTAATAAACATAGTAGACGGTAATATCAATTTAGGAAAAAAGATAAGCAGGAATAAAATTCAAATTTAAATGCAAAGGTTAGAGTAGAACAGATGACTCATGCTTTATCTGTATTGAAGTAATTATAAGTGAGAATTCAGAACAGTGGCTTTAGACTTATAAAGAGCAAATCACCATAGTGAGATTTATCTTCTAGCTAATTTTATAGGCAATACAAAAGTTTCTAAAACCTGCAGCTTGAAGGATGGGTACAAAAGGTCATTGCTTCTTGATTTCCACCTTTTTTTTTCCACTGAAGAACTTATCAATCATTCATGTTTACCAAATCATTTTACTTTTTTTTTTCTGAGATTTCTTTTTGAGTCTGTTGACTGCATTTTCTGTGCATCTTTAAACTTTTCAAATTATATTCATGTCTGCTAGAAATGGTTGCCAGCACATTTGCAGTGCAAGAGTCTGCAGGCACGGTGATAAACAAACGTGTTCTCTGAGGAGATTTGGGAGATTACTGAGTTTTTTATTGTGCCTTAACTCACCTCTGAGCATCCTGAGTGCTTGCTGGGGCTGGTGGCTCTATTTTCAGAAATGTTTGATCATAAAACAGAACAAAGACATTTTACTTACGAGGATTATAGAGATCTTGATTGAAGCATTTTTAAAGTCTGACGTCAATAGATGTCAACCTGCAGCGAGGTAGAAAGTCAGATTATTGTGAGGTTATGGGGTGGTTTGCAGATGGCTGAAATGCTGCACCAGAACATTAAAACACATAATTTGTAATGTTTATTTCCCCCTCAGTCAGAATTTATCATTTTGAATGCATTTATAGTTTTCCCTTCATCATCAAGGTTTAAAAAGTATTGGTGTCTAATCTGTTTTCTTTCTGTGTTCAGGAAAACCAGATTATTACATGCCATAATTAAGTGCCTTGCAGATCAGATTCTGCCTCCTTGGACAAAAGGAAGAAAAGATTCATTAACTCTGGGAAATGGAATAAGTTTTCACTGTTTCAGGGAAAAGTTCAGGAGTGCAGGTGGGAAGATGAATTGTGGAGAGATGCTAAAGAGACCATCCTCCTTCCCTGTGGTTTCTTTCCCCTTCTCCTCTACTTCCACTTGAAGTGGGAAGAAACTCAGTGATGGCAGATCAGAACATAAAGGGAACTGGGATGAGGTTTGGGCTTCAGTATCTGAATAGCTTTGTGCTGCAGGAAAAGTTTTTGTGAAACCACTCAAAGTATTTATCAGGCAAATAAAGTCTCTAATCTAATATTTGATTGTCATATTTACTGGTTTGGAAATAACTGACTCCTTTGAACAGCACTGAGCATTTATGTACTGCTGTCCCTCCTTGGATTCCTCAGAAATACTTGTCAGTATTTAATCCACTAAGCAGACTCTTTCCTCCCTCCAGCCACTCATGGAATTGTTTCAGTTTTCTTGGGAAATTGCCTTTCATGTAAAATTTTCAATTCACTCCTTTGTTTATATAAAGCTTAAAATAACTTCTTTTTTTTTCCTCTGGTGTTGTTCATAAACAGTTTCCATTTTCATTTTACCTGAGAGCTCATGGTAGAAAGGTGTGGGGAGCTCCCTCCCTCTGTGGCATTGCAGGTGATCCATCCACAGCTCTGATTCCTGCAGTGGGGAAAAGCACCAGGAGAAAGGGGGACATGGGCAGAGGAGGGGTGGAATGAAGTTCTTGCAGGGTGAAGTTCTGCAGACACGGATATGTCAAAGAAATGGGATTGTTTCTTCACCTTTTGGTGATATTACACTCAAATTGTTACTGGCATACCTCTAGGGGGTTGGTTTATATTATTTTGACATTATAGGAAGAATGTATGGTGAGACATTGTTTGGAAACCTGGGTGTTCAGCATGATTTCATACTTCTTTACATATCTATATATAGCTGTAGCTATCTATATAGATATCTATATATATCTATGCATATATTTAGAGATATATGCAGACATAGATATATATAGATACATACATACATATATAGATACATACAGACATATATTAGGATATATACATATATATAAATAAAGATAAATTCAGGCAACTGCACTACATAATATCCTTAACATTTTACCATTTTTACTTGGGTTAAATGCTTCACCCATCATAATCAGAGTGTCATTGTGATTTAATGCAAGAGTAACACTGGCTCCAGTTACATTATAGGAAGTTTGGGGTTTTTTTGTTTGTTTGTTTGGGGTTTTTTTGTTTTTGTTTTTTTTTTCATTTTTCTCCTTGGAGTTCCTGTCTATGTACTTTGGGATTATGCAGATGGACCTTACCAAAGGGTTCTTTGTTGGGTGTGAGTCAGGCAGTTCAAAAAACAAGATTTATGCACCCAAGCAAACGATCTGCACCTTTGTATCCTGGTGTATTCCACTGTGTGGCTGTTCCAGCTTTGTTCCACCCCAGCTCAGATGTTGTGCTGGGCTTTTATTCAGTGCAGAAACACAGAATGTGGTATTTTACCTTATGCTGAGGTGCCATAGCTAAACAAGTGAAGAGCTTTCCATTAGATATTTTGGCTACTAGCAGAAGTCTTTCTTGTCTAGAAGGTGAAAAAAAGCAAGAAAACAAAGTCTCCCATGACTCAGTCTAAAATCAGCAGGAAAGTAGTGATGAGATGAGTTTTATGTCAGTTAATAAACCTTGCAATGAAAGGCCAGATAAAAGTCCTTTGAATACACTGTTTGTTCCTGAAGTAGGAATATAGAAGATCAACATTTCTTCCTCTTAGTATCACAAAATGCTGTTGTCTTAAACATATTTCTTAAAAAAAAAAAAATTATATTTATTTAACTAAGAAAACCCCAAAACCTCCTGCTATTAACATAAGCAAACCTGCGGGGCCAGAATACAAAAAATTAGAGATGTTGAGATTCTTCTGAAGGATTTCTGGTTTAGCTTTTGGACTTTTAAGAGCAGAATTGTAGTAACAAACACCTTTATTAAAGTTCAAGGTATTTTATTTTAAAAACAAATAGGTGAAAACAGAAGTGGTATTTTGTTTTTCTGTACAATATAGTTTTGTCAGCTAATCAGTTAAGAAAAACTCCAGGCAATAAATAATTTTGCAAAACCTGAAGAATAATAGTCCTCAGAGAGAAAATGTTTTCAAGACTCCAATGTGGAGGGATGCCAGGGCCCCAGTGCAGGCAGATGGCTGTAATTACTTGAAGGTGTTTTGTAGTGTATGAAATAACCTTTTGAGTTCTAAGAGAAGAAGATAAAGATGTGGACATAGAATCAAATGAAGCCTGAATTGTGCTGTAGTATCAGGAGGCTGTGGAAGGGAGTGGTTAACATGTTAAACATGATGATTCGGTGTATTTCACAGGATTTACCTTTTGTGAGAGCCAGGATGAAAATATTTAGGCAATTTGAAAGTCCTGTTCAACTTTCCCCATGACTTTGCCTAAACTGTTGCCATTTCTATTAAAAAATGAGATTGTTAAGTGACACAACCTCTCCCATTCAGTGCTGTTTTCTCTAAAGAGCCACTCATGTAATTCTAGATGGAGTTGTGACAGATGGGCTCCCAGGCAGATCTGGCTGGGTGGAAGTTTAGGTAGTTGCTATGACATCATGAGCCCTGAAATGCTGGTGGGAGGATGGTTTTGGAGAACATTCTTGGCATGCATGAGCTATCACCTGTACTATGCCATGAATAGTCTTTTGGGAGATCTGACAGCAAAGTGGCAACTTGGGAAAGATGCACATTCATTTTATAAAAATACTCCACAAACATTAACATTTGTGTAGGGCAGGCAGACTATTCTAAAACTTTTCCCTCTGCTAGTGTGTTCTGGGTTTCTATCTTAAGCAAGGGAACAAGAAAGGACATAGAAATAAAAACTAGACCTGGACATGACCTGTGATGGAGGTAGAAATCCTGGCTTTTCTCTGTTTTAAAGGTCAGTTCTGAAAGGCAGCTGCTCAGGGATGGAGTAGCTTTATTACCCTGCTCTCCCTTCCAAGGAGAGCCCAAAGACAAATCCTGTTTGGAAATCATTTAATGGTACTGTGTTAAGTGTTTAACTGCTGTCACTTTGAAAAGATCCCCTCTGCCCTGCTCAGGTGAGACCCCACCTGCAGAGCTGCTCCAGCCCTGGGGCCAACAGCAGAAGGACGTGGAGCTGCTGGAGAGAGCCCAGAGGAGGCCATGGAGATGCTCCAAGGGCTGGAAGAGCTGGGGGTGCTCACCTGGAGAAGGGAAGGCACCACGGAGTGCTCAGAGCCCCTTGCAGGGCCTAAAGGGGCTCCAGGAGAGCTGGAGAGGGGCTGGGGACAAGGGATGGAGGGACAGGACACAGGGAATGGCTCCCACTGCCAGAGGGCAGCTATGGATGGGATATTGGGAATAAATCATTCCATGTGAGGGTGGGCAGGCCCTGGCACAGGGTACCAGAGAAGCTGTGGCTGCCCCTGGATCCCTGGAAGTGCCCAAGGCCAGGAGGAACCTGGGATAGTGGAAGGTGTCCCTGCCCATGGCAGGATGAATTTTTTAGATCCCTTCCAACCCAAAGTGTGCTATAATTCTGTGTGTGGTTCTGTGAAACAAAGCAGAGGTCATAGAATGACAGAATATCCTGAGCTGGAAGGGACCTACAAGATGCTTCAAAATTCATGAATTCCCATGACACAAAGGAATTCAAGTGGACCGGATAAATCTATTAATTATGCACAACACTTGAAAACCTTTGGGACATCACAGTGCAGGGTATTTTTCTTGTGTCAGTGAAAGGAGAGTTTTGGTAAGGTGCCCTCCACGTGACCCAGTGCTGTTCAGCAGGAGGTAGCAGAGGGAAGTCACCTTCAGACGTGACACTGTCCATGCTCTGTGGTGCCCCTTCTCTGAAGGTTGTTGCATCTTTAGTAGATTCAAGAGAGAAAATGTGTGAAAATTCCTTTGCATCAGAACAAATGTCAGTGACAGTGCTTGAGGCTATAGGACAGACTCACTTCTGCCAAATTTCCAGGGACAGTAAGATCTGGCAGAGGGACAGGATGAGCAGCTGGAGAGCAGGAGCATCTTAAATCTCTACAGCTGTTTGCTTCTGTGCAGTTGAGCCAGAACTTCAGTCAGTTCCCCATTAGCTGGAGCTGTAACAAGATAAATGGAAATAAAGCAAGGTTGCATTCAACTAAATCAAATTGTGAATGGTTAAATTGAAACAGTGTTCTCACATAGATGAATGCTATGGTGCATTAGAAAAATAATTTAAAATAGAGCTAACTGCAGGAGGACTTCATTTAGGAGTCCAGATTAAGAAAAACAAGAATAATCTCTTTTTGAATGAGTTTGTATTATGCTGTATAAGACACACATGAAAGTGTCTGGTTTGAGAAAACAGCTTCATCATAATTTAAAGAACTTCAGTGGACAACTGAGACAGGACTTTAGTCCCCCTCACCAGTGTGTAAACTGCCAACATAATGTAAACTCTTGATGCCCAGGTAAGAAAAGGTATTTATTTCAGTAAAATCAGCCTGGAGTCTGGGTTTGGGCTTGGCATGAAGGGTTTGTGTGCCAAAGGGAAGAGCAGCAGTTTTGTCTGATGCCCAGTGATGCCATTGAAATCCTGGATGCAGGAGAAAAGTCGGTACAGAAAACCAGCCCAGGGGACAGTGACAGGTTCAGCTCCAGCAGATTCACAGCCTGGCTCACACCTGAAGTCAGCTGGAATCATCTCCTGGTTTCTTTTTTTCCAGTAAGGCATTTTTTAAAAAATAAAAATAAAAAGAAAAGGAAAAAAAAAAATGAAACGAAGGAGCTGCTGGGAGATGTCAGGGTCTCATTCCAGTGGTTGTGATTTGCTCCATCAAGATTCAGATTCTTTTTTTCTCAGATTTGTAAACTGAATTTTCTTTACTGACTGCTGCATGGCATAAGCATATTTTTTTTTACCAGTCAGTTTCTTCTACTTTTGGCAATTGTGGCTCCTTGTTGAAAATCAGGTGGGCTAATTGGCTTTGTTTTTTTGTTTTTTGTTTTTTTTTTCCAAATGATAATTATGGATATGTTACATTTGAGAATTTTGAAACCAATGCCCTCATGAATAACTATTGTTTTCTTGTAAATTATACTCCTAAAATCAAATTTGAAATATCATTTTTTTTAAAGGTCCAGCTGTTGAAATCCCTGCATTTTCTTGCTGTCATGATTATCATCTTCTTCTTCCATTTCACTGCCACTGTAGGGAAGTATCTTCCAGTAATGCATATTCAGTGACATGTCAAACAGCTACTATGAACTATTTATCCTTCCTCTAATCTTTTTTCAGAGTAAAAATACTTTTTTTTTTCTGTAAGCCAGGCATTGCATTATTAATGTTTAATTTCCTTGACACTCACCTCTGGATCTGCTCCCTCATCTTCCTGTATCTATCTACCTTTATTTCTGGTTGTGTTTATCTATATCTTTATATATTTTTATTCATCTTGTTTTTAATTGAACATAGGCATTTGTATTATCTTCTGTGCTTGGTTCTTTGCCCTGTAGTTTGAAGCTGAGCAATAAAAACTCATCTCCTGCAGTGAGGAGCTTTAGCTCTGTCCCAGGGGTGAGTGACAGAGGTGCTGCTGTCCCTGCAGATCCAGGCTGGGACATCACTGCTGGAGCTTCCAGGAAGGTGATGCTTTCCTGCCAGGCAGGATGGCACAAACTCACAGGTTTAGAAAGAAAAAAAAAATCACTTCTAAGTTCCTGAGCTAAAACCTACCCTTGAGTTTTAGGCTGTATAACTCACTGGACAATTAATTGTGTTAAAGTTTAACTGCACAGATTATTTTGTTGTTGCTTTAAGATGCTTGTCTGGATTCAGTTGTAGTCAATAATTGAAAGTCAGCCCTTGTTGGCTGGTGAGGAAGAGCTGGGAACAGTTTGAGGTGTTTCACTTGGTTAGCACAGGGCTGAATTCCACATTCCTTTGTTTGATTTTGACCTAGAAAAGTGTCATTGTGGTGAAGGACCATTGCTTGCACCTGGAGCAAGACCAGCCCATGGGCACTGAGGGCTGTTTGCTGTGCTTAGACGAGCCTCAGAGGGAAGTTGTAAACATTATTAATCCTAAAGTAAAGCAGGTGTGTTAAGGCTCATAATCAGTGATTGAAATGAGCCCAGGGAGGTGATTTCATAGACCAGATGTAGGTTCCAGTACAAAATACTACATTATTCCTGACTTTCACTGCTACACAGATATTTATTTACAGGCATGTATGTCTGATCTTTTATTGGGTAAGAGATTTCTCTTGTGGAGCAAGAGCAACTTCAAAGAAAAAGTTACTGTGTTTTGTTTTTTTGGGGGACTGTTGTTTTGTGTGGTTTTTTAAAATTTTTGCTTCTTTTTTCTTAGCTGAGTACAGAATATCTGGTTCATATTTGGGCAGATTTGAGACAGTTAATTATTAGTGAATCATTACTAACATTTCAAAACAATCTCTACAGTCCAGGATGAGGCCAATTTTTTACCCACTTTGAATGAAGAGGAGATGAGGGAAAAGAGGGATTAATTAAAGTGAACTCTCCAGGCTCCATCACCTCTCTGTGGCAGGCAGCTGCAGAACTTGAAAAATTACTTTGGGCTCCTTGGCCAAATTCTGGTTATTTTCTTGGCTGCATGATAAAACCATCCACGACCTTCATTGCTAGAGAAGGCTACAAATCTTTTGTGGTGGTGAAAAACCCAGAAACAATAGAAGAACACTACAATTTCTGAAGTAGAAACTTTCAAATCCTCTTTTATACTTATGGGAAAGAATTGTGTAAAATTTATTCTGTAGGGAGAATAAAAAAAGCCATGGAAATTTCCAAGGCAGTTGCTGTATGAAGCATAGTTTTAAATTGTTTTATCATAATCCTGTAACATTTCTAGTTATTAGTGTTTTGATTTATGCAGATAAATAGGATTTTTACCTGTTGAAAAGTGTCCAGCAGTATATTAGAAATATGAAAATAGGCAGTGGTGCAATCAAGTACACATAATTGGTCAAAGGCAGATAATGGGGACTGCCAAGCAATTAAAATACATGAAAAAGCTGTAGAAGTGCAAAGCTGTGACTCTTCAGTAGCACAGAGTGGGTTTGATGGTTCTGTGATTCAGCTTTTCTGTTGTTCCCATCTAATGGACAGATAATGGTTGCCAGGGCAAGTGATGTCAAAACCTCTTTCTGCCTTGAAAATGAGATTGTGCCAATTACTGATTGCTGTGCAAGTCCACAGAAAGATCCCAATGTGGGGATCATTTTCCCTTGGCAATTGTCATTATTATGTGTTTTGGGTAAAATTGCTAAACACGGTGAGTAGTGCAGCTACATCTGTCCTTCCTTATGAAAACAAACCTTCCTGTCTCTAACAAATATTAGTGACTTTTCTGATGGTGTTGGTGATGGAAATGAAGAACAAGGGCTCATAAATTTCTTTTATTTGTGTTGCTGACAGCAGCAGCAACATTTATCTATGGATTAGGTGGTGCTGGGCCCAAGGAAGGATGGAACATCAGTGCTGCTCTTGCCCCCAGAAATCTATAGCTGTGTCCACGGGGGAGCAGCCAGGAGGCTGAGGGGTGGGTATTGCACTGAACTCAGCCTTGTTAGACCACATCTGAAAGATTAGGAAACATTATTTCTGCTTCTGCAGAGAATCAGAATGGTTTGGGTTGAAAGGGACATTAAAACTCATTCAGTTCCACACCTGCTGTGGGTGGGGACACCTCCCACTAGCCCAGGTTGCTCCAAGCTCCATCCAGCCTGACCTTGGGCACTTCCAGGGATCCAGGGGCAGCCACAGCTTCTCTGGGCACCCTGTGCCAGGGCCTCACCACCCTCACAGGGAACAATTCCCAGTTCCCAAAATCCCATCCATCCCTGCCCTCTGGCAGTGGGAGCCATTCCCTGTGTCCTGTCCCTCCATCCCTTGTCCCCAGTCCCTCTCCAGCTCTCCTGGAGCCCCTTTAGGCCCTGCAAGGGGCTCTGAGCTCTGCCTGGAGCCTTTTCTTCTCCAGGAGAACATTCCCAGCTCTCCCAGACTGGTTCCAGCAGCTCCAGGTCCTTCTGCTGCTGGAGCAGCACTGCAGGTGGGGTCTCACCTGACCAGGGCAGAATCCCCCCCTTTCCTGCTGCCCACGCTGGGGGATCAGCCCAGGGCACAAGTGACTTTCTGGGCTACAAGATTAATTAGTGTTGTACATCATTCTTTACAAGCACAAAAAAAAGATGCCTGCAATGCTGGTATATGGCATTTATTACATTTTCTATGTGATTTCAGCATTTAGCCCTGCTGTGTCTGGTTGTGTCCACTTAACAATTTATTGATTGTCTCTGTGTGTGACTCTGAGTTACCCCACAGCTCTGAGATTGGATTACTCCTGTTACTCTCTTGGGATTGCTGTACTTAAAAAATAGGAGGGAGAAGCTTCCAGAGCTTTTCCAGGTGCTTTTCTAGGCAGGGGAAGTCTTCTAGGATGAGGAAGTCAGGACCATCACCAAACACCCAATCCTGCTGCTCTTATCCTTGACTTGTCTCCTCCTTGGTCCTTGTGTCAATGACTTGGCTGCACCTGGCAAATTAAGGCATTGATAGGCTCCTTCCAGCATAAAATAGCTTCAACTTAGCCATTTTAATTCCAAATAATCAGTATTGTTTCCTGTAGCCTGTTATTATCAGCTGAATGCATCCTTTCAGATATAAGATAGAAAATATGATCAGAATATAAATGCTGAATTAATTTGAAATCCATTATGTTTAATATAGCAATGTCTCTGTAACGGCTCAAAATATTGTAGAGGAGAAAACAACACACACTCTTGCTGCAGAACAAATATTGGCTTTAGCTACTTTTGCAATATTCAAGTGTCTTTCTTATTTTGAGTAGCTGAACTGTATGGAGAAAACTATTTATATCAGCTTTTCAGCTCGAAAGGGGAGATAACTAAGCTTGGGTAATTATGTATATTTGTAACTGAGTGCAACAGTATGTTTTATTTATAAAGGAGCCTATATGCACATATTAGTGTGTAGGTTTTACATCCAGATAGTTCACTTGAACAATTTGTTATTTTGTTTTTCTGAAGTGAGTTGGGGCTAAATTTTGAGGAATTTTCTGTGAGGACCTACGAATATGCAGCTGGATTCATTCAGACTTTAAAGGGTTAAAAAGAAGTCCCAGGTCAGAATGGTTTGGGTTGGAAGAGAAGCCTTCAGTTCCACCCCCTGCTGTGGGCAGGGACACCTTTCACCATCCCAGGTTGCTCAGAACTTTATCCAGCCTGGCCTTGTATTGTAAAAGCAGGTGAACCTGGTGGGAAGAAATGATGATGTCTGACTCCAGTTCAGAAGGCTGAATGATTTCTTTATTATAACTATACTATAACACATTAATATACCATTTAAAGGAGATACTAAAACTACAAACCTACTTTTTCTAACTACCATATCTAACTTGCAACTCATGACCCTCTCTGGAGAGTCCAGCCCCAGGTGGGTTGGATTGGCCATCAGGCTCAAACAATCCTCACCAGAATCCAACCAAGCAATCACCCCAGGTAAACAACTCTCCAAACACATTCCACGTGGGAAAAACAAAGAGCAGAGAGAGAAATTGTTTTCTTTCTTTCCTCTGTGCTGCTCTATGAAAAATCCTGAATGATAGAAGAATGTCTCTGCGACAGCCTTGGGCACTGCCAGGGATCCAGGGGCAGCCACAGCTTCTCTGAGCAGCTTCTGCTCATCCCTCCCCACCCTCTCAGGAAATAATTCCTTCCAATATCCCATCTGTCCCTGCCCTCTGGCAGTTTGAAGCCATTCCCTCTCATCTTGTCATTCCATTCCTTGTCCAAAGTTCCTCTCCAGCTCTCCTGGAGCCTCTTTAGGCACTGGAATGTGCTGGTTGGAAGTCCTAATGTATATATAAAAAAAGAAAAGTTTGTTTCTGTTGAAGTTTTTAAACTTAATTAAAAACATAAAGCAAAAAACCTGGGAATTTTTAAGACCGTGTAATCTGAACTCATATAAATAATTAATTACATTATCTGATTTCCCTGATAATAAGGTGGTTGTCCCATTGATTCCACAAAAATCCCTTGAGCAGTGACTCAGTGATCACTCAATCCACCAGACAACTAACAGGAACAACACATAGCTAAAATAAAATTTTGGCAATAAACTCTTAAATTACACAGAGTCTACCTTGTAATCTCCAGTGTGCTTTTATGCCCCTCCAGTTAAAAATATGATTTTGTAGCACCAAAATTCACCTGTTCCTGCCATCCCATTAATAGTTGTGCTCATCTAGGTAAGATTCATTCATCTGGCTTTTAATGTGTTTAGCTTCCAGCTTGCATACAGACACCACAGTTCCATAATTCACAACTCCAAAACTGTGAGTTTACATCCCAAATCCTGTTTTGCTGTGTTTACAGGGTTCTTGCAGCCATGGAAGAGTTTTGCACATAATATAAGATAATAATCCTTCTATTGTCAGTCAATGGTGAGACACACAGAGGGGAAAAGTCAGATTGCTTAAGACACCTATTTGTGATGGGTTGAATTATCCTTTGGATCTTTCAATTGTAATGATCTTCTATGCTTTCTTTTTCTAAAATAATATCACTTGGCATAATATAAAATTGGATTTTGAAACTCCATGTAACTATTCAATTTTTAAAAAAGGCCATAAAAAGTATATGGATGAAGATAATTGCATTCATCACAAATAAAGAATTTAATATTACTTATCTGTCTTTTTGCCTTTTATCTAGAGATGTCAAAATATGTGACAAAGGATAAAAAAGTATCACTTTTGAATTTTGCAGATAGGGGGGAAAAAAGTACTGTCTGTTATTTTCCTCAAAGTCACAGAAGTCTACAGCAATGTATCCCAAGTGATTTTACCATGTCGAATGCTTTTCCATTAAAAAATGCTGCTTCCAATAACTTTTCAACCCAGATGGGATTTCCATTACACTCACAACTTTAGGTTGAAACACACTTTAAGATATAAACCCAACTCTGAACAACTTTCTCATTCACAGGGTCACATTCAGACTGATGCTCTGCAGAACTATTATTTTGTACTTTATTTTAGGGAAAGCAAGCAGTAATTGGCTTTCAGCTTCCCCCTCTTCTTGCCAAGAATACTTCATCTTTTCTTTAAGCAAATACCTCTTGTGCTTAATTCCTGCACTTAACTTTTCCTTTCTTCTGATACTCTGCAGCTGAAGGGCAGCTATTGCAATGAGCAGAACTTCCTAGGAAGTATTTTACAAAGGCACTTTGGTATTAAAAATGAGAAGGTGCTTTTAAAACAGAAAGAAAGCAAAAGATTAATTTGTACTTGTCTTAATGGCTGCTGCCATTTGTTGTGGTCATCACAGCATTTATTAGTGATTTGGAATTTGTGTTAGAACCACAGAATCGTGGAAGTTGGATAAGATCTTTAAGATTATTGAGCCCAATTGGTGCCAAGGCCACCACCCTGTCCCCAAGTGCCACATCCCCATGGATTTTAAATTCCCCCAGGCTTGGGGACTCCAGCACTGCCCTGGGCAGCTGTGCCAGTGCCTGACCATCCTGTGGGTGAAGAAATTTTCCCAAATATCCAATCCAAACCTCCCCTGGCCCAGCCTGAGGCCGTTCCCTCTCCTCCTGTCCCTGTTCCCTGGGAACAGATCCCAAATCCCCCCCGGCTGTCCCCTCCTGTCAGGAGTTGTGCAGAGCCACAAGGTCCCTCCTGAGCCTCCTTTTCTCCAGGCTGAGCCCCTTCCCAGCTCCCTCAGCTGCTCCAGACCCTTCCCTGGAAACACAAATATCATAGAAGTTGTCATGCTTTCCCTCCATTTTATTATTTTTTACCCCCAATAATCGTCCAGGTTTTACTGCATAATTCTCTTTACAGTAATCACTAGAAACCTTGACCATTCTGAGGAAATTTAGTGCTCAATACTCTCACAACAGCCCAGTGTTTTCATGTTTGACCTAACTCAGCTTTTTTATGAAGTTAGCGTGTCCTTTATCTTTAGAAAAAGTCTTTTTCCATAAGTTCTTCCATATTCCTGAGTCTCAGTAGTTGTTCAGCACATTGTGACTTGTTAGGAAGTGTAATACATCCATGGAATTCAAACCCTTCAAGCATTCCAGAGTTTTAGAACATCACTAGCTTCAGTTTAGGGGGGGGGGGGGAAAGAAAAGGTTTTCCAAAAGTTGCAAGGGAAAAATAACAGATTTTACAGGCTAATGGAGCTCATAGATTTCACAACTGACTTGGCTTAGTTTTGGTGAGAACTGACTTGAAGCTGCATCTGAAAAGCATCATTTGAAATGTGTAGTTTTGTTTCATTTTGCATAATCAGCTGCAGTGAGGGGTGACAGTCCCTGAAAATTCACAGCCAAACTGAAAAGTTTTCCCATCCATAGGACTTACACAGGGGATGATATCATGCCAAAATTTAAGATCCTTTAATATATATTAATAAAATAGTGTTTTCTCAAGTGTCTGTATTTTATAAGAGAAATATTTCCAAGTTGGGTTGTTATCTTACAATAGATATTTAAACATTGATGGATATAAATACCAGTGTGTGTATGTGAGGAAATGGATAGTTTTGTTAAAATAAATATATAATAATGTACAAAAATGTATATTGAAAAATAGGAAAATAAAATGTTTGGCAACAGAGCCAAATATTTACTGCTTAAGGCACCTTTCAGCATTATTAAAAAGCAGCATAAATATTGTATCTGTAGTCCTTGGAAAATACCAGGAAATATTCCTGATTTATTATGTGGGAGGAAGGACATGAAAAAAGATGTGCTGAAAAATGGTACCTTGCAGGAGAAAGAATTGAGTAACCAGGAACTTGTAAAGCATAACTTGCTCTGTGCAAACTCCTTCTGCTGATTTTGGTTTCTGGTGTGTAGATCATCCATCTCTTCTCCATGTATGTGCTGAGCAGAATTTGCCTTTTTCTGGGAAGGTTTTGTTGTATTTTGAGTTTTTGAATTGAAATGTTGGCTTTTTTGGGAAGGTTTTTGTTGTATTTTGAATTGTTTTCCTAGCAGAAAGAATGCACCTATGAAGCTGGTATAGCCTCCCCTTAGAAAAGTGAATGTAAATCTGTAATGTGCTAGTTTCACTTTAAATGCTGTATCTTCCACATCAGGTCTTTGCCTTTGACCTAAAATAATAATTTTGTCTATTTTATCATTTATGTGAGTTTAGTAGTTTAACAGCAGTTTTCTCAGTTCTCCATAATGTCTGATATTTCAATTAAGGTTGTTTTTTTTTGTTGTTGTTGTTTTAAAAGGTACCTGCTTAAGCTGAAAATACATACTAAAAAAAAATAAACCAAAAATCTTTAGCTTTTAATCAAATAGTTCTGCTTTTATGAATTTAAAGCAGTGCCATTATTTTTAGCATGATCATGTTAAATGGTATTAATTAATTCAATAATTATAAAATATAATCTAGAAAGATCTCAGGAGGTTTTTCACTTCTCTGCTCTACCAAAGTCGAGACCCAAAGATTTGGTTGTGAAAAATGGGTATGATGAAAGATGAAATAGAGAGAGTGGAACAGGCAGGACCCCAAAAATCAGACCTAGAAAAATCCAAAGTGAATGGCTGAAGATAAAGCGTGCCTCAGCATAACTTGCCTTTTAATTAAAATTATTTTAGCCTTTGATTACAACCACTGATCAGTGACTTATGTTCCAAGATAAATCCCTGTTACATAATAAATGATTCTCCTTCTTTAGGCTCCTTATTTCATTAATTACACAAGTTGAAAGGCTATCCTTGGAAACAGGAACAGGCACCAGGAAAGGAAAAATACAAGAACCATTCTGAGTGAGCTTTGGGGCTTCTCTTCAGTTTTGATGCTAAATAATTTGCCTGAATTTTCTTTATGTGCTGTTGTCAAGGTGTGCAACCTTTTGTTGGTGCTCAGGTGGATCTCCTTTGTCCCTGACAACTGCTCTGAGAATTTCCAGGTGTGTGCTGTGAGTTACCTTTGACACTGGAGGCTCTGAAGCAAACATGACCTCAGGATGTCTCCCCTTTGCTCTGCAGTGTGGCCAAGCTCTCTGGAAAGAGGATAACCCAAGCTGACTGGAATTTTCCCTGTATAACCTCTTCCCTTGGGCAGTATTGATATCCAAAGTTTTGGCTAAATTTGGGTTATATCAAAGATCCCTGCTCACTTTTCCAGTGTTTGCTCATCATGAGACTGCTCCAGATACCTCATGGACGCTGAAAGTATTTGATAATTGATTTGTAGCTTGATTTTCCTAAAAAACTGCCATTTCTAAATTTCTGCAGGATGACAAATGTGATATTTGTTTAAAAATGTTCTCTTCATCTCCAGGTTTGTGGGGTTTTTTCCATTTGTTTTTGTTTGTTGGGTTTTTTTTCTGAAGTGGGAATTCCAGTTCCACACAATCCTTAGAGCATCCCTGGCTTGCATGAGACACTACTTGTGTGTTAGAAATATGCTTCTGTTTCCAGTTTTTTTCGTTTTGGGCCACCAGTAAGTATTTTGAAAAGCAAAGTCTAATCAAGTCAGCAGAAAATTACAATCCTTGTGATAAATCTGAAAGGTTTTAGCAGCATGCTTCTGGCAAGCTCTTGCAGCAAAGGACTCAAATAATGATTTTCTGAAACTTATAGTTTGGCCAAGTAAAACGGGTTAGCTTGAGGACATCTTGATGGCTGTTAACTCTTGGATAAATTTCAGAGTACCAGTGGAAATTATACAAGTGTTAGGGTTATTAAGAAAACAGTTGGCAAAATGAGTATCAGGAGGGTTGGTAAATGACCTTAATAAAGGGATTTATGCTGTTTCCTCATGTCTTCTGACAAGTCTCAAGAGGACTTGGGGGAAAACTTAAGGTCAACATCATGCAAAACTGAGGTGGGGATATTAAGTTGTGAGGATATAATTTGCAAAACAAGAAAATCTTGAGGTTTTTTTCCACAGAAGAGGTAAAAAGAAACTGAGCAAGGGTAATCTAGCAAAAAGTGGGTGAAGATTATATTTCTTTTCCAAGTGATGTTTGGAGATTCACGTTTTCCTTCCACTTTCAGTCATCTCCTTGGTATTTATTTCATTTAACTTTCTCTTTCTCTTTGTTATTGTCTTTTTCTCCTTCCCCCTGTTTTTGTGCCTTTCCCTCTCTCTTTTCTTCTTAGGTGTAAAACAGCAGCAGAAGAATATCTACATGTGCCTCTTAAGATGCATTTTCTTTTTAAATAATGATGAGCTTATCCATCCTTTTTCTCTTCAAAGCAAACAAAATATTTCTCTTGCACTGTTTTTTTGGTTTTTGCCACGGTGCAACCATCCTTTAAAAGGCTGTAGCAGTTTCAAAAAGATACGGCAACATTTGGAAAATGCGCAAGAATTGTAGAATATTAATTTTATTAGGGCAAAAGTGTGGATTAAAAACAATTAAGCAAATTAGAATGTGGTGAAAATAGGGATGTTAGTTGGAATTCTCAGAAATGCTTTGGAGGCGCATTGCAGTAGATATGACAAGATCCTAAAGAATGAATTCTGCTCTAAAGAACCCATGCTCTAAGCAACCCCTGAGTAAAGGGGTTTTATCAGTCTAATTATGAAGAGCTGGGCTGCACTAAAGAAGACTTTTTTGCTGATGGTCCCATTTAATAACTTTTTGCTACTCAAGTGGCCCCATCAGATAGAAAAGCAGTTTAATTGAACAGCACTATCTTTGTTCAGAAGTCTGGTGTCATATCCTGAGTCAAGCAAGACAAGCAAGTTCATCAGTGGAGTGTCTTAATTACAACACCACGATTTTGTCTTTTTCTTTTTTTTTTTTTTTTTTTTTTTTCTTGCAAGCTTAAATTGCCAACTTCATTGACCTCAAGCTTCTCAGACTTTGTGTTGGGCCATTTTAAGTCCTGCATTTTCAATTCTGCTCTTTTTTATTTATTATTATTATTATTGCTGTTTACTCATTGCCAAGGAAGTCGGGGTGCTTTTTCTTCCTCCCTAAGTGTACTTTGCTAAAATAAATTGTAGCATGTCTATTCTCTTTAGACAGAGACTTCAGCCATTCCTGAGATGTTTGCTGTATTCAGCAAGTGCTGATGGACCATTTCACTCACATGGAAGTGGGGGAGTGGATGAAATGGTGTAAAATGAGAGGAGATGGGGTCGAGGAACACTTGTTCCATCTCATGTTCAGCAGGATTGGCTGACTCAGGAAAACACCAGTAGTAGCTGAGCTTGTGAAGTCACAGAAGGAGATGATAAAATAAAATATAAAGGAAACGCTGCTACATCAGTCAGCAGGAGGCTGAGCTTGTAGAAGAGAAGAAAGGGCAAAATAAAAGGCAGAATAAAGCTAGAAAATTGAAGTAAAAGGGGAGGTAAAGTAGCTCTTGCCTTCTGTAGCCCCAGGGCAGAGTGTGTTTGTACAGATGCTCTGAAGGCTCTGTTTGATGGGGGCTTTTTCCTCCAGCAATGCAGAAAACAAAGTCATGTAACATTATTTTTGATCTTCTTTCTTCAGGCCTGCCTTTACTCTCCAGAAAGGATCTCTTAATTTGTCAGGATCAGAATATATGTGTCATATAATTTTAAGTATCCAAGAGGATATTGCAGAAGTGCAAGAACAGATGGAATCTTTTTTTCTCTTGAGCCAAGCCTACCTCTGCTTCACTTCAGCCAATCACCCACTTGAACATTGTTTTTCTATGGGTTTTTTTTCATAACATCTCTGACCTTATGGTTGCATCTAAGGGGATGGAATTCTTTGATAATCAAAATCAACAGTTTTTGAACATTTTCTTCTGCAACTTGAAAGACTCAGCTGTAGTTCCTACTGTGCATCTGCTGAGTCATGGTGCTTTTTTAATTGCTTACCATGAGAATGCTGGTTTGCTCCTCAAATGGAATAATGGACTTCCTTAAACAAGTAACACCTTTTTTCTTTTTAAAACTTAGTTTTAAAAGTACCATAATGTACTTTTTAATATATAAAATGTAGTGCTGAAAAAAAAAACAAAACAAAAAAACAATTAGGGAACACTTTAGTCAGTGGACAGGGAAGACTTCTATCATATTTAGAAAGATTTGGAGTAAAGACAGGAAGGATTTCTTCAAACCAGAATTTTATAGAAGACATAGATAGGGTCAGGGAAGAAAGAAGAGGAGTGGAGGAGATTCTGTGAAAAAAGGAAAGGAGAAAAAATGTAATTCTATTTTTCTACAGTCCTTGACGAGGGATATGTAGGCATAGGATTAACATCAGGAAAAAGAAATAATACATTTTTCTGTTAAAGTTCCACTTTTTTTTTTTTTTTACTTTTCCAATCTTTCTAAATATTTAGTTACTGTATATAGGGAGCTGGAACTTTTCATTCACATTTTCTACCCAGTCTCAAAAAATCATAGAATGTAGGGTGCTACCAGCTCCAGAAAATTTAAATACTCAATACCCCATGGCCTGTGAGTGGATGGCTCTGGGAATTTAATTTCTCTGGGCAGATCAGTGAAATATCCTTGTGGATTAAATGTGGTATCCACTAAAATGGTATTTTTTGGTAAGTGAATTGAATTTCTGCTGTGTGATGGACGCATCTGAAAATGAAAACATTTGAGTCATATGGATGTCCAGGGAATGTTCCTGTGGTGAAGAGATTCATGATACCAATCTCAGGATTCTGCCTTTGCCATGTCATATAGTCTTAGGAAAATCATGGAGAGTAGAATCTGACTCCAAATTCCAGTTGTTTCAAATGCAAGAGTCAAATCTGATCTTGTGTTCAGCAGAGCTCTGTCCTCATCCACAATATTTGTCTGGGATGAGTGGACTGTATCCTCTCAGGAAGCTGCCTTCTCTCCCTTGTCAACACAGCCTGGATAACTGCTTAGGCTGGATGGCTCATTTCTACATGGTTATATTTAAATGAAATTAAACCAACCCTTAATCTGTCTGCAGATTTTTCATATGCAAATTGAATGTTTTAATGTTTCATTTTCATCTTTTTTCCCATAGAAGCAATCATTAGGTGTGACCCAGAGCTGATTGTGCTGCACCATACAAGCACGTGGTACTTCAGGAACCATAAAGAGGGGGAACAGGATAGGCATCATAGCACAGAAGGCAAAACTGGATATGTGTAATCACATTTCATGTCACTCCTTCAAGGCTGTAACGACCAGAAGTACTCAGCAGAGCATCCATCATTTACTAAAAGAAAAGAGTACCAGACTATCCAGTATTGAATTTTTTTTTTTTAAGGGAAGATTTCCAGATTTGTGTTTGTGGTTTACAGCTCCTCCTCCACCCTTCCCTTTGTCAGTCTTCTTTCTAGAAACCCCCAGCTGCCTCTTGTTAACATTCCTGCAGACATTGCTGGTACAGGAGGTCAGGCTGAAAAACCGTGTTTTGAATTAAGTTCTTTTTTATAAGACACTTTATGCTTATTAATCAGATGAGTCATAGACTTGATTCACCACAGAGTTTTTATTTACAAATAGTCATGAAAGAATTACTCTAAATAGAAGTTTGCTTCTAAACACATAGTGCTAAAAGGAATGCTTTTGAAAAGGAATTATTAAAAACATCAACAACAACAAAAAAAACCACCCCACCAACAACACGAAACCTGAAATGAATAAACCATGGGAAAAAACCCACCACAATTAAGAGCAAGAAAGAACATAGCTTAGAAGTGTATAACAGTAATGGAAGCATAAGGAAAATAAAAACATGAGTTCATGCAAGCTTTCCTGTATAGAATTCCTTAGATGCTGAAATTAATCATCAGTTACCTGATAGGTGAAAATAGATAATATCAGTCTTATGTCAGCATTACACATAATTCATAATATCTCTGAGAGTTCCTTTCAAACAATTACATTTTTTTAATTAATAGAACAACTTTCATGGGATCATTGTAAAAATTGGAGGACTATCAAGTCACCACCATTTATAAATCATATGACATTGTGCAGTTATGCTGAATTAAGAGATTGTTTACATTTACTTAGAAAATGTCATTGGATATCATATATCCAGAGAGTTAAAGAATAATAATTATGTTTAACAAATGTATGTTCTAGTGGGAAAAAAAAAAAACAAAAAAACGGAAAGAGTGCTAATAACTGAATATTATACTGAAAAAAGATGACTTCCTTTTGCTCTTACCAACATGCATCTCTGCAGAGGAAAGGTAATTTTAAAATGGCATGTCTAGACCGTAAATTGATTGATCCTTGTGGATAGAAGCTGAGTCCTTCCAGAAGGAATGACATAAATGGATTTATTGTTACTTTTTAAGGCAGGGTGGGCTCTGACTGAAGAAGGGCTCAGTCTGCCTCAGTGCTTGTGTACCTCTGAAAACAGGAGGAGTTCTCATTGATTAATCCTCCAGCCATTTTCACCAGCAAGGCTGGGAATGGAACAGAATTCTTATTCTGCAGACCTTGATTTATCCATCTTGGGACATTTATCACAATGCAGTTGGCGTTTGCTTTTTGCAGGTTGACAGAACTCAGCTTTTCAGAGCTGCTGTGAGGTGGCAAAGTCAAGGCCAGCATGGGGGACGGCCACAACCGTCAGGCACAGGAGCCAGGTGGAACAAGATGTTTTGTTTCATGTAACTCAGACACAAAACAGGTCCCTTTTTTGTTGTTGTTGTTTTGTTGATTTTTTTTTTTTATTTACATCTGCTCAGAATCAACAGAACTTATTAAATCAAAAAGCACCTTGGGAAGGAGTGTGGTGGGAGAGCTGCAATTCACAAAACTTTCTTCTTGTCCTTGACCTTTCCATTCCAGCTCTTGCACAGGCTGCTGGGCTTCGTTGTTAAATGCCAGCCTGGAGTGACACAGGGATGAAAAATTATCAATTATAAAAAGAATTGCCTTTCAAATGAAGATCAATACAAATCCTCCTGCTGAGGCAAGCAGGGCTACATGCAGAAGCATTCAAATGTGGGAGCAGGAGGAGGGATTTGTATTCTGAGGCCTGGCCCTGTTAAATACAGCTGTAGGCACTTTGCACATCTATCAGAGGAGAGATCTCTACTGCACTTGTATTTCTATGCTCAGATTTAAATGTGGGGGGGATTTGTTAATAATTGCTACATTCCCCCACTCTTTTATTTTCTTACTCCTGGTTTTTTGCTCTTCAAGCTGATGTTTACTGTGAGCAAAAAAAAGATTGCATTAACATACATAAAATTCAGGTGAAAATTTACTTGGAGGGAGAAGAAAACTCAAGTGATGGTAGCCTTAACACTCCTTAAAATTTCTAATATACTGCCTGTGCTCCAGGTCCTGTGATGTACAGAGGCTTTGCAGTTGGAAATTGTATTTTCTGCTCCAAACGGAAATACAATATATCCTGATCCAGTTTGCTCTGGGAAGCTGCTTGAAGAATTCTGGGGTATAGAAAATACTCCTTAAGCACTCTGAATTAATATAATCAGTAAGAAATATTACTTAAGGGTGATAAAGGCTTAGGAAATTTAGAAGAGAACATGAAGAAGGCATGAGATACTTTCATCAAGATGCTGATCTCATATCTGGTAAAAATCTTCATTTTCAAATGTTACAACAAGATTTTAATAATTCCAAAGTATCTATTTCAAATGTCTTTGGGGTTGGTTTGAATTTTGGTTTATTTTTTTTTTTTACTTTTGAGACTTTGCATTGTGCCCTAGAGTCCAAGATCAGTTTTGGATTGCAGATCTCTGGCAGGGGGCTAGAGCCACTACTAACTGCATGTATTCCACATATTTTCTGAATTTAAGAAAAAGAAAAATGTTTTTAGAGAAATCTCATTTATTCTGGAGAAAGACACATGTGCATATACACTGAAAACACAATTTCTGTTTGTGATTCTTCTAATTAAGTTTGTCATCATCATCCCTTAATTGAAAAAAACTGGCACATTAGTTTCAATTTAGAACTGGTAGGTTAATTTATATTCTAAAATAAATTTCTAAAGGTTTTATATTGCTTTACAGTGCTTTCAAGAAAATTACATGATTCAAGATAGACTACTTGTAAGTCATGGGTCTGAAACTTCATCTATTTTAAATAATCTCTATTCATCAAACACATTCCACTTTGGAAAACAAAAATTAGAAGACAGTATCAAAGGCAGAAAAAGTTGCAACAATAGAAGAAATTCCCTCATTTTTCTCTTCTGATCTGCAAATTACTGCTTGTTATAAAATATGGCCAAAGAACAAAACACATCAGGGCACTTAATTATCTTGAAAACCTTCAGAAATTAAGGCTCCTCTTCGATGCCTGCCTGGTATTATTTTTTTTAAGCACTTTGGAAAATTGTATCCGAGATGAGATAAATGCAGCTGCACATTTAAATTAAGATTATCTTTAGGCTAGTAATCTCATTTACTGCTCAGCAATTTGAATTCAAGTCAAGACAGTGCAATTAGTGTCATCATCCTGCTGGGATTTCTCATTGCTTTATGGTTGTATTTACTGTTAGGACCAGACAACTCATATGAAGAATAAGTCAAGATAATACATTATTAGAGGGTGAATATGTCAGTAAATTTTGCTGCTGCAGCCTGATGAGCTGGACTTCCCATCAGACATCGATTCTGTGTGAGCTCTAACAAGAAGGTCTCATTAAAACACCCAACAAACTTAATAAATTTCCATTTCAACACAGATTAATTTATTTCAGATGACATTCTGGAATGTGTTTAGTTTTTCCTTCTTTTTTTTTTTTTCCATGCCTTTTAATTGCTATCTTAAAATTATGGGTGCTTTAAATATTTATATTACAGGCATTAAATTTAAATTTGGAATTGTAGCAGCCTAGTTTTATTTTTTTTAATGAAAATGTTGTTTGTATGTGTGATTCTGCATGTCATCTGTTTCAGTGTCAGTGCAGTCCCTGAGCCCCTGTCGTAATGTTTCCTTTGCAAAGGACTGTGAATAGCCCAGTCCAGGAAGGCTAAAGTTTTTTTCTGGGGTTTCTTCCCTGAATATGTTGCTGCTAAATTCAATAATTCCATGGCAGTAAAGACAAGATCTCCCCATTGTCCAATCTGTTAAATCAGAAAGAGTGAAGGCATGGGGGATTTTTTTACAAGGCAAAGTTGTGAAGGAATAAATCAAAAGCAGAGCAGGTGAGTTTAGTTAGGTTTGAATTGCATGGTTAATGAATAGTTTAGTGTCAAACGTAGATAATTGTTTAAAAATAAATATGTATAGAGCTGGAGGGGCATGGCTGTGTATCGTTGTTTGGTGGGCAACGTAAAAAATGTGCAAAAACGTGTTGTGCCAGGAGCATTTCCACTGTCCTGCCATAATGATATTCAACGTGTACCTGGTTTTAAACTTTTAAACTGTGTAATGGGATTTCTTCTGTGATTTCTGTGATTTATTTGAGAGGACTTTTCATATCTACCAACTGCCTTAATGCTTCAGCAGGCAAAGCAGCTGGTGCTATCACGACCTTGACATGGTTGTGTGTGATACTCTCACACCTCTCTGTCTCTCTATTTCTCTGTGTTTTCATAATTAAGGAAATATTTAGAAAGATTGCCCTGCTCTTCTGTAGATCCTCCTCTGTGTGTGTTTGTGAATCAACCCTGCATAAGATGATCTTTGCCCTGGCTAATAAATGTGCTTCTCAAAAGATGATCATTTTCCTATTTGCTGTTTCTTCTACCTGGAATATGCAGTATTTAATTGCTGGCATTTTCTATCTGGGTATAAGGAGGGAATGGTAAAGAGAAAATTCCATGGAGCCTCAAGGAGATTCCCACTACAGCGGAGTTGCTCTGGTCTCTTCTGTGTTGTTCTGTGTTCTCAAAATAAGAATTATTTTAAATCTGATCATCCAGTTCTGTAGTAGCAGATAAAATGTTAAAAAATGTCAGGATTTAGCAGATTGAGTAGAAAATCAAAGATAAAACACTTGCAACTTGTTTAGGAGGTGGGGTTCTAGGAAAATCAAGGTTCACTTGTCAGTTGTTTTATTGTAGTGTTATTTGTTGGTTTAATTTGTGCTGCCCTGGCTGTCCATCAGATTGTCCACCAAGTTTTGGATTTTTCTTTGTATGACTGAATGGTTTAAGCAGCAGCCCTTCAACAGGGAAAAACACCAGCAGAACTTAAGGTCATTTGAGACTGACTTAAGATGTGCTCAATGAGCTTGGGACCAGCTGAAATTATCCAAGAAAAAAATTTAAAATTTGATGAATTTATTTAAGAACATATTTATACCATAAAAATAAAAACATCAGGTAACAGCAGCACCTGCCAGAGCCATTCAGAGTTATGAGCAAGGCCATGTTCTGACTGTGCTGCAAAACTGGAATGAGGGAGGGGGGGAAAAAACACTGAAAATACCTTAGCAGTATTTTTAAAAATTATTTATTATTATTTTAATAGCTAACTATTTTATTTAACGTCTCCAGTGACAAAGTGCCAGAGGAAAATAAAATTGCTGAAAAATACAGTGATTGCTGTAGTATCAGTGAGGTGAGGCTTGATTCTCATAAAGAAATTGCAATATTTCAGTTGACACTGGCATCCTTGGGCAGACAAGATTCCATCCTCAAATGGAACAATTGTTTGCTAAGTTGAATTTAGAAGATTTTTGCCATCTCAGCTTTTATAAACTCCAGTTGTTCATGGGTTTGTCTGCTCTTAGGCCTGGCCTAGACTGAAGGAAACTCCACACTCAGGGGTGTGGGAGTTGTGGTTGGGCTCACCAGGGGATGGTGGAGGTTGGGTTGACATTGCAGACTTTTTGTGACAATTAGGATCTATCCCCTGCACTTTCCTGAATGTGAATTTTCAGAATTAGGTATTTTTAGAGCTGTTTTCACCCTTCTATGAAGTTGACATGAAGCTGAGAGGGTTTTTTCTTTGGTCTCTTTTGAATAGGATCGTGTTCAAGCTCACACAGGTATGGAAAAGTGTGGAGAAAAGTTCCCAGCCACAAACCTCAGGCTGCAAACAGCAGAGGACTCCTATTCAACAAATACAGACCTTCTGGCTAAATTTCCTTAATCTTAAAAGCCCTGTGTTTTCGATTTTAATTAGTAAATAAATATTTAGTTGTGATAAACACGTTGATTAAAAGTGCTCAGATTTATTGGAAAAGACTTTTATTTGCCTAGATATGTTTATCAGCTAGATTTGGATCCTGTGATGCTAAATGCTCTATACTGAAAGAAAATTACATTTCCTGCCCTAAGGCAAAAACTTCATTTATGTACTTTCCTAAACAGAATATTGGATGCAATTTGCTGCCGCTGCATTTTTTTTTTTTGACTTCTTAATCAAATGTTGTTATTTATTTCCCAGGCATTTCTGCAGTGAGATTATTTGAATTATAAAATGGGCAAGGCTGTGACTTTAGGCTTTGTGCACCTTGGAAAGGGTTGCCCGTGTAGGCACTGGGAAATTCTTTATTAGACCCCCCCTTGCAAAGCTGTGACAGGCACAGAACACATGGAAAAAGCTGAATCACATATCCAGGGAGTCTCTGCTCTTCTCAGAGCATGCTCTGGTTCGCAAAACTGGCAGATATTTCTGGAAAAAGATGAATAAATATTACAGGAAAACCAGTTTGTACATTATATTTTATATTTTACAGTTTCTATTTTATGTATTCATAGAGAATTTTGCAGGAGAAAATTGGTCAACTGGCTGTGTCATCTCCAAGATTTGGGAACAGAGATGGGAGCACATGTTAATGCTGGGGCCACCAGTACAGAATTTCTCTTTGATGTTTTACTCGTTTTTCAGGATAAAAAAAAAATATTTAGGGAGAGCCAAGCTATGCTGGTTTGCAGATAGTTCATTATGCATAAGTTTGCATGTGTAATACATTTTTTTCCTGCTTACAATTAAGAAAAGTTCATGAATGACAGGAAAATATTAGATTATATTTGATACCAGTGCCCTACAATCATCTGGAAAAGTTCTCTGTGTAGTTTTAGATTACGAAAATTAATACAACTTTATACATTAATACATTTATATCCTGACTCCCAGAGTGTGTTTTACCCAGGCTTTGGTCACCAGGTACAGTTTTAAAAAGTATCACAGAATCCCAGAATGGTTTGGGTTGGAAAGGACCTTAAAGACCTTCTGGTTCCACCCCTGCCATGGGCAGGGACACCTCCCACCATCCCAGGTTCCTCAGAGCTCCATCCAACCTGGCCTTTAAAACTTCCAGGAATGGGGACACCCATGTTGGATTAAGCTCTTTTCTGACTCAGAGATGGAGCAACTGAGAGGCATTTTTAAAAACTTTTATTCTATTTTCAGTCCCATGTGAAGGGTGAGACAACACAGCTGGGCAGCAAATCGATTCAAGTGATCACCTCATATTTTTCATAATTCAGTTACCAAAATGCTTATATCAACTTTCAGAGCAGGACATCCCCAAAAAAGAGCAGCCTGTAATTGTGCTACTTCAGGAGCGTGGTAGGGATGAAATTTATCTGTGTTACTCCTTCTATGCATGAAGAAAAGTCATGGAAATCTCTCTTGGAGCCCATTTTTCTTCATTTCCCCCCAGTGCTGATCCAGCCACGCTGGTCTCCTGCAGGTACAAACTCAAGGCCTGCCCTTCCTGTACGTCCCCTACTCTTTAGGCAATTAAAATTAAGCATTTCAATGATCTCTGTGTTGCCAGCAAAAGGAGGCAAGAGGATAATTTCACAGACTGCCCTGGGTGCTGTGTTAGTGTGGGAGGAATCAGGCTCTGAACATGCATTTCTCTCCTGTCTGATGCAGTTTACAGGCACAACTCTAGGGTGGATGAGATTGGGTAAAATAAATGTTGTGCTTCTTCCCATTCTCTGCCTTCAGATCTTGATTTGATTCTGTTTTTCGGAATGTCCACCCCAAATTTACTTGACAACTCTCTTGTTTTCATTCACTCTTACTTGCTTCAATGGACCATTGCCAGTTTGCCTTAGAATCACAGACTGGTTTGGGGTGGGAAGGACCCTAAAAACCATCCAGTTCCAACCCCCTGCTCTATCTCTTCACAATGTTTTGCAATGATGAATGAAAAACCATTTCAGCTTTCCTAGAAAAATCAGGATTTTTCTCCTACAGTGATGTTTTAAAATCTGCCAACTAAAGATCTTCTGCCTTTTATCTTGGGAGAATATTCCACCTTCAAACAGGCATCACTTGGCAGAGCTTGGAAGGTTTCAGGGCTCTTTTTCAATGGTTTTCAGCCAGTATTATGAATATAGTAATAACTTGTGTTAGAGTATTATAGTTATCTCCAGAGCATTTTTAATTGTACATGTGGAAAGCAGTATAATATTGCTGATTGAAATTTACGTTTTACTGTTATCTTTAATATGGTCACAATTCTTCTTGCAAAGTGTAAGTACACCTGGGTGATGACTCTCATCTTCCATGCTGTGCACACAGAGCCATAATTTTATTTTGTTAATTATATAATTTAGTTACATAAAATGTGCCCAGAAATCTTGTTTTACAAGTAATAAAATTAAAAATAGTAAACTGTTTTATTTACATCGTGAATATGCGAGTTCTATTAATGTAGCTGTATGAAATAGCTTTAGTTAATATTTATGCATTAATATTTATAGATAAATGACATTTGCAATTGAAATTTGCTTGCAGATTCTCCATTATCATATAAAACTGACTTCTGTGGAATATTTAATCAGCTTCACATATTGGCTTCTGATCTTTTCATCCCTACAATTTATGTTGTCTTCCTCATAAACCAAGTTCTTTATATTAGAGTGTGGTTGAAGCGAATTCTCACTCTAAGTTACATTTTCCAGAAATCAGTGTGCCAAATATTGCCAATTTTAGAAGTGGGAAGAGCCTTGTATTGCAAGTTATCTTCCTTCAAACTTCTGTGGAACTTTATGTCCAATATGTACAAGGCGAAAATGCCAGAATAATTTTAGGGTTTATATATTTATAAATCTAGCAGTCGCCCCTCTTTCCTGCCCATAAATGAATAAATAAATCAATACATGAAATTAAATCAGCTGTACAATTCCTTGATAATTTGCAGCCATGTATTTTAAAAGACGAATAAATTTTGCATAACTCACATCATAATTCTGTCACTATGTTAAGCACCCCTATATTTTTATGCCTGCTTCCTAAGGAATAATTAAAGCATCATGCCAAGCTCAGTGATGGAAAAACAAAATGGGTTTGACATCTGAAGTAGGCACAAGTGTCTGAAAAACCTGGTGAACCTCCATGAGGGTGGAGAAGCCGTGGTGCTGCTTTTAAGGCTGTTTCTGGTGCTCACCTTGGGACAAGTGCCCTTCTTCAAAGGAGTTTTAAACACACCACAAACTCACTGTTTAAAAGCTTGAAGCTGCAGTATGTGTTCTTTCATTTTTATGTTGTTGTGTTCTGTTTTGTTTTACTTTTGTGTTACAGAACCGGGTGCTCTGCCAAAACCCGTGAGGTTTGGGTTTCTTTCTCGGTTAGATTTGACAGGAGATTTGTCAGTTTACATTGCTGCTGCACTCTCAGCTCTTACTTAGACTTCTCTTGAGAAGTGGGTGTCCTTTGGCCACTGGAACAATGTGAACAGTCTCCAAGAGATATCACAGTGTCAGACTGCTCCAAATAACTTAAAGGGAGATGCTTTGATACACAATCACAGAATCACAGCGTGGTTTGGGGTGGAAGGGACATTTAAAGCTCCTCTAGTCCAACCCCCTGCCATGGGCACGGACCCCTTCCACTAGGTCAGGTTGCTCAGAGCTCCATCCAACCTGGCCTTGGGCACTTTCAGGGATGAACCATCCAAAATATCCACAACATCACAAAAAATGCCCACTTTTTCTTCTGTTCATGCACCTGGAAGTTTGGGTTTAATGTGGCAGAGCAGAAAATTCTGCACCTCCCTGAAACGCATAGATGGGCTTAGCCCAAGTGCCCAATAAAGTGTGTTATTAGAACTGGGCCTAAACTGCAAGCCTTGATAGGAACCTGATTGCTTCTGCTTTCTCTGGAGATTTACAGCATTCCTTATTTGTGCTGTGCCTTGTTTTCCGTGAATTATAATAGCAGAGCTAATCAAAAACTGCAATAAATACTGATATCACTGACATTAGATCAGCAAGGGGCATTAATACTCATTGCAAAAAAAAACCCTGGAAGATAAATTGTTGGAGGAAGGGTAGGCATTTCAGCTGATTTTATTGTGACACCAGAAATTAAAATCTAGTGCAATATTGACATTAAAGTATGCTCCCCCTTTTTTTATTTGCTCAGTAATACAATCAGTAACTTTTCAGTGCATTTATCATACTTAGTATGTAATAGTTTTGGCCAAGTTAGAAACGAAAATAATAGTCCTCCTCCAAACCCAGCCCAATTCTAATGCTTGAATCCTTATTTACAAATCCTGTTCCACTGAAATATTTCTCTTTCCGTGTCTAGCAATTAAGCAGAGCATAATTTGGCATGCTGACATTACTGATCAAGCTATGAGTTGCTCTCAGGATGCTGTTACCCACTGAGCCTTTCCACAGGGCTCAGTTTGCTGCATTTACCAGCCAGGGCACAGAACCTGCTGGGATCTGCATTAACTCAGCAGCTGAAAAATGTTTAACCTGGATCTGAACAAACTTAATTTTAAGCCTAGAAGGAATTAGCAGACCTAGGGTAAGGTGAAAAAATGATGCTATTTAAATTTGGAGGAAGGGAAAGAATAAATGTTTGAGGATAGGCATGGGCCTTGAGTTTCCTTCAGGCTGCTATCTGGAGCCTCCCAACATTTCTCTTTCCGTGGGCCATATTCTGGAGGGGCCCTGTGGTCCTGGAGGGGATTCCCTTGGGCTATTATAATTTTTGGTGTATTTTATTCTGGAAGGAAGGAGCATTCTGTCTAAGAGACAGGGAAACGAAGCAAATCTCATTTAGAAAAGCTGTGCCGGTGCCTAATTTCTGTATTGTTAAAGCACAAAATTAAATTCTTGGTAGCTCTGCAGTTTTTTATAATTGCCACCATTTTTCACTGAGCAAGGGGAAAAAATAAACAATGCTGCTTACATTAAGGACCATGCAGTGATGCTGCAGGACCTTGTGGCCAATGCTTGGGTCCTCCAGAAGTACAAATATTGATGAGTTCACCCCCTCTTGCCCTTAATCTTTTATTCCTGCAGTCCTTCATCTCTCTGACAACATTCCACTCTAAAATTCATGGTGTACAGCACTGGATTCCAAACCAACAACAGCACCTCAATTCTAACAGTTTTGAGGGGAAAAAACAATGCTCACATTCAATATTCATGATCCTGGCTGACCTGACTTTGGTGAGGGAATGAGATTTTGCAGCTTTTTCTTCTCTGATGAAAAAAAGCCCATGTTTTCCACCATAACATCTTGATAATTTTCATGAAACGTGCTCACCAGTTCTTCCCTGGCATGTTTTGGAAGTACAAAATGCAAAGTCACCAATAATTACTTGAGGAGCATAATTTTGGATTAGTTTTGGTTTTGTTTAAATCTGGTTTCTGTTTGTAGGTAAAGGTTTTCACCTTAAACCAAAACTGTCAAAACATTTTTCTTACCTACTCTAAGAAAATTCCTGAAGTTATTCCAGTCCTGGTGATTTGGATGCCTCTGAGTCTGATTTTAGCAATGGGAGTTAAAAAACTGATTTATCCCTAAAAGAGAAGCGTGTGTTTCCCTAAGTATATTATCCTGAGGAGCTGAAAGCTCCACTGATAGATTATTTCTCAAATTATTGCAAGAATTAAACAGCCTCACAAATTTAATTAAAATGGTATAAAGCTCTTTCTATGTTCAGAGCTGCAGAAAGGAGATGCAGGAGTTAAACAAGGAGCAGAAGAGGAGATGAAATTGTTACTTAAATACCAGTTTGTGAAGGGAAATGTGTTTAGGGAGTGCATTTTGTCTTGTATGTATTGAAAAGGAGACAGCATTAGGAGGAGATTTTGACACCTAGTGGGACTTTTATGTTGTTGCAGACAGGAATAGAAGAGCAGGATTGATGCTCCAAGTGTAGGAAGTGCTTCCATATCAAAATTTCCTTAGATTTAGCAGTGTAACCTGTTCTTCCCCCTTTAACATTTTAGAGCTTTATTTTTGCTGGAATGCCAGTAAAAAAATACATTAAGCTATAATACAAACCTTGGGCTTGATCCAGGTATGATGAAGTCTGTAGGAGTCTTCCTACTGCCTTTGGATGAGACTTCTGGTTGTTCTCCTGACAATTATTTATGCCTTCTGGAAAAGAAGCATTTTTAACACAAAAGTCTAACCCATTGATAGGCTCTCAAGGGTTTTATTTAAGCCACTTTTAGATAAGATATGACAGAACAGAAACCACTGAGCCTCAGTTTGAATCTCAGTGTAATTTTTTTTTATATTTTTAAAACCGACAGAAGGGAAACAATTTTCTATTATATCAATTTTTACACATTTGAAGAAATTGCTTGATTGTTAAAGATACTAAGTGTTCACACTTCAGAAAAGCACTTTGTGCTAGTACATGATGCAGGATGTTTCCCCCCACCCAAGCAGAGAACTGAGAAGAGAAGCAAATGTTCTGAAAATCATTGGCTGTGACCCGTTCTGCCTGGAAACTGGTGTTCTCCTTCATGTCCTCCTTTATGGCCTCCAGAATCATGTCACTTTGTGAGAACAGCTTTCTATCTGAGGGGTCTTGCTGGGTTTGATCTTTGTGAAAGCAACTGCAAAAGGGCTCTGCTTCTCCAGGGATAGTGAAACTTGTAGGAGAACTCAGCATCAGAGAGGAGCCAACACTGGTGGCTGTCAGTGCAGAATTTGCAGCCTCATCAAACAAAACACGAGGAGCTGTGACAGCCAGAAAGGTCTCTCTGGGTTAGGGGTTGTGGGGCAGGAGTATGGGAAGAGCTCAGGGTTGTGTGAAAAGGTTTGGTTTGGATGGCTCCCACTGCAGATTGGGAGAGCTGGATGGGAAGAGATGTTATGGATGGCACAGAGCAATGTGGATTAGTGGAAGTGTCCCTGCCCAGGACAGGGAGTTGGAATTAGGTGGTCTTCAAGGTCCCTTCCAGCCAAAACCATTCTGAGCGTCCCTAATTCTGTGCTTTGGGAACAGCATGGAGTGGTGGGTGCATTGTGGAGGTGTTGGGAGTGGAGAGAAGTGAGGATGTTCACCACAAATTGTTTTATCTGCAGAGGTAGAGAGATCAAAGATCTCTAAACTTCTGAGAGTAGCTGGCAAACAGCTCCTGAAGTCATCAATAAGTGCTGAGTTATCCTTCCCTTTTACATTCGAGGCATTCCTGAGATAAAAGTTGCATCTGTGACATTCCTGTGTAATAATTCTTGAATTTGTTTAACTGCTTTTGGAGTTCTTTAATATATGGCTCCAAGATATCTATGACAAATATTTGTGCGTTAGGAAGTATTTATTTTCCTCTGTCTAATCACTCAGAGCAGTTCTCCCCAAGGTCTTGTATAATGAGAGCAATGAATAATTACCTTCTAGTCACCTTTTCCATTAAGTTTATAAATGCATGGGTCTGCCTTTTTTTTTTTTTTCCCTCTTCTTTCTCCACAAAGCTCATTTTGAATGGAAGAATTTTCATACCTTTATTACTCTTGTCTGTATTTTCTGTTCTTTGGCTCAGCTCTGGAACTGCAGGCACAGGTGCCCCCCACACCTTAATGGGTCTCTGTTTTGTTCTCAAAGCTTTTAATATTTAATAATATATATTTATTAATATATATTTAATAATTCCTTCTTTTTATTTATAAATGTGCTTTTACAGAACAACTCAAGCTGACACAAGGTTTCCTTTCTGAGTAAATTGCTAAAGTAGGAAATATTGTTGTAAATCTACTGTTGGGGTGATGCAGCACTTTGATACCCATCTAATTTTAACCGTGCTGAATATTTTGGTATATAAGCAGATTTCACTCCTTCACCAGCTCTAGATCAATTAGGGACATAAAGATGAGCAAAGAACCAAAGCAGATCCCTGTGGGATTCTGCTCATAACTTCCCCTCATTGGCAAAATTGACTGTCTTTGATCTTTTAACAGGATACAGATCTATGAGGGATTTTTTCCTTGTTGCCAGATAGTTTCTTAAAGAGCTTCTGTTAATGAATCAATCACAAAATTCTACTGATGTGGTGGTACTGTTCAAGCCTTAAAAAGCTTAATTATATCTTGCTCATCTACCCATGCCTGGTGATGTGTCTGTGTGCAGTAGGTGAATCTTGAAATTTCTAGTGTGATAACATGTGGAGAGAAAAACAGACAATTGATTAAGAAAATTTTGATAGGAAATGGAAGAGAAACAGAACCTAAATCTGAATAAATATGATCAAAATTTAAAGAAAACAATAAAATACTTTACTTATATGTTTTCCTAACAATGTTTATGATGAAAAAGTAAGGAAGAGTTTTTATTTCCAGAGAACATTTATCTTGAAACTGCAACCTTTGGATATAACTAAGATTTGAAGTGTATTTATACAATATTAATCTCATAATCCTGGGCTTTTTGTGATTATGAAGACTTTATTTCTCTTCCTACTTTGGTTTTATTATTTCTCTGACTCTTTTTGCCTTGCTCTGAATTATTGAAGAATCTCACCTAGAGCTGTATCATGGACAGGATGTTCCTAATGAGATTTAAGTTCACCTGATTAAGGATGTTCAAGTCATCAGATTTGGGGGGCAGTAAGAATTTTGTACCTTGTTAGAAAGATTAATAAGGATTTTTGTCTGTTAAACATTTTGGAGCTGCCTCGTTCCCTATAATCCATTTGGCTGGGAGGAGCCAGGACAATATGGATGGTTGGAAGGTGTTGTGTTCTCTTCTTGCTGTGGCATTTACTTGGACCTTTTGCACTAAGAATTTAGGCAATAATTTAATTATAGGGTGGGTTTTTTTAGAAAATTCTGTAATCCCTGAGGCAACTATTGCAGGCTGATGACTGGTCCAGTTAAATTTTAAAGTTTAGAAGTTCTTCTGAGAGTCCAAGTATTTTTTAAAGTAAATTCTTGCCAGTCCTCAGGCAAGAAAATTACAGAGAAATGAAATTATATTAATGATACTTCAGATAAAATTTTAGCTGTAACATCTGGCTTCTGTTACCCACTGTGCATTACTACCCATCCCAGCCATGCTAAATAATAATTTCTCTGGTGCATTATTGTTTTGTTTCTGTTGTGTCTGTATATTAATAAAAATGTCAGTATATGATTAAAGTACATAATTCTATTCTGTCGGCGGGAAACTGCCATTAAAAAAAATAAATAATAGGGACAGAGAGTCAGTTTTGTTGTTACTAATGTGGAAAATAATCACAGAATGGTTTGGGCTGTAAGGGGCCTTAAAGACCATCCAGTTCTACCCCTGCCACTTTCCACTATCCAGTTTTGCTCCAAGCCCTGTCCAACCTGGCCTTGGACACTTCCAGGGATGTGGCAGCCACAGCAAAACCCCTGGTCACACTGAAAGGAGAATCTTGAAGATGCCAAAATACAAAGGGTTTATAGTTAACATTTGAAGAAAAATATGTTCTTAGATTCTATTGTGATATATCTCTTTTGCCATTAAATTCTAGTCCTGTTCACAGTTACACCCCATTCTGCTTCTTTAGGTGGATACATCTGGCAAATCCCAGTGAAAGCATTGAAACTGAACTAGCTAAAAATTAAAACATGGTCAGACAGTCTTTATTTAAAATTGTGTAAATCTGATGTTATTTAGCTTTTGCCTAACATACTCTTCTGAAGTTATTATATTTATTAAAGTGCATTTTTTCCAGACAGAACTCCAACCACAATCTTCTATGCAGATAAAAAATGCTGGTTTGTTGGGAAGTGGAAGAATTTTATATCATCTGTCTCTTGAGACAGTAGTAATATTTATTATGTAAAAAGCCATTTTTTCTTAAAGATTGCAGCAAGCATAGGATAGCTTAGGGAAAATTCCTTTGGTGCAAGGTACAGACCATGTTCTCAGCTTTATGTACCTGATAAATGTTGTTCAGGTTTTGTCAATGTCACAAGAGCCATTAGCAGATCGCTTCAAAAGTTCAGTCATTTAAAAATGAACTGAGCTTTCTTTATTGACATCCATTATTAAAAAGAATTATAACCGAGTTGTCATGAATGACTTTCATTTCACATCAGTTTCCCATCCATGTAACTGTGCTGCCTTCAAGGGACCTGCTCCTAATCTGTAACCATTATGGATTTTAAAGTCAAAAGGGCCATTCTGATTATGTGTAATCTGACCTTTGGCATAACATATGACAAATTTCCACTTGCATTATGTCTGGTGATAAAGTCCGTGTTACTTTAAAAGGTGATGAATAATGTATCTCACCCAACTTCATCTCCCCCCCCCCCCAAAAAATAAAAAGAAAATCCTGTCATAGTCTCAGCTCTCTTAAGTGGAAAAGAGACAAGAACCTTTCAAGAGTCATCCCATGTGTTCAGTTACTTAAAAGTGTGACAAATTGAGCTGCAGCTGAGGGTCTTGTCTGTTCCCCTGCCTGTGCTCTGGTTTAGACTGGCTTTGTGTGTTAACCAGCTCAGACCAGCTGATGTAGAATCATGGAATCACAGAATGGTTTGGGTTGAAAAAGACCTAAAAGAACATTTTCTTCCAAACACCTGCTCCGTGCAGGGAAACCTTCCATTATCCCAGCTTGTTCCAATCCCTGCCCAACCTGGCCTTGGACACTTCCAGGGATCCAGGGGCAGCCACAGCTTCTCTGGGCACCTGTGCCAGAGCCTGCCCACCCTCATGGGGAACAATCCCTGGCCAATATCCCATCCATCCCTGCCCTCTGTCAGTGGGAAGCCATTCCCTGTGTCCTGTCCCTCCATCCCTTGTCCCCAGCCCCTCTCCAGCTCTCCTGGAGCCCCATCAGGCTCTGGAATCCCCCTCCCCTGCTGCCCACCCTGGATGCAGCCCAGGCTGAGGCTGGATTTTGGAGCTGCCCAAAATCCAGTACCTCCAGCCCATCTGTACCTTTCTCCTGCAGCTTTGATCTGAACATTTCACTGAGCCTTGATCAGTTTTCCTCTGGGTTTATTATTCTCACTTAGGAGTTTATTGGTGTTCTGAATTTTTTCAGCTTCAGTGCCCAGGTATTGAATTGTGGAAATAAATCTCTATCCACCATCACAGGTAGTCAGAGTCTTTTCCTCCTGTAGAGAAGGGTGAACCTTCAGATGGAACTGGATCAGAAGGACACACTCTTTGCAGTTTAGCTGAAATCTGCAAGACATCTGGGATGAGTCTATCCATATACAGGCTTTTGATTTTGAGTCAATTCATCAAAATAAGCATCCAGAATGCTCCAACTGAATATTATAAAATGACTCAGGGAAAGCAGTTGGGTTATCAGTGCCTCAAATCTTCTTAGAGCTATTCAGTAGAGCTCCTTTTGGTTTTCCCCTATATGTAGATGTATGCTGATGTGTGTTTGTTAATGTTAACCAGACTCCTCCTAGAGCTAATCTACCAGGAGTCATTAAAATAAATCCAAGGAATTTGTTGCAGAGTTACTGTTTTCAATATCCTTGGGTGTTATCTTTTTGGTGTCAAATTATGGTGGATTTTCTAAATTATGTTGATGTTAATAAGAGCAGGATGGAACTTTGGGAGTCAAGGAGTCCTTAAGTGCAGTTGTGCTGCATAAAAGTCAATCTGAAAACATGTTCAGAGCAGCAGTGATGACTGGGGCCAAGACCAGTAAATTGTTGTTAATTACAGATTTCTGCTGGTATAACAATTGATTCTTCTATATCACTGCACTTTAAGCTAATTAATTTGAAAAAGTATGTTAAAATTAATATATTTATGGTTTCAGGTTTTTTTTTTCTCCCATTGTATATTGATGTGAAATTTTCTGCGCTGCATGGCATGTAGTGACAGGACCAAAGGGAATGGCCTCGAGTTGTAGCAGGGAAGGTTTAGATTGGAAATTAGGAGAATGTTTTCATGGAAAGAGTGGTCAGGCAGTGGAACAGGCTGCCCAGGATAGGGATGGAATTGCCATCCCAGGAAGTGTTCAAAAGGTGGATGTGAGAAGTTGTTTTAGTGCTGAACACGGAGGTGTTGGGTTAATGGCTGCACTCAGTGATCTTATTTTCTGGCCTTAATGATTTATGATTTTACACCTGCTGGCCTCAAGCAGATAAATTTAGACAACTTCATATGATAATGGCTTATTCCCAGCCTGGTCATGGGAAAGGACATTCACATTTGGGATGGTTCTTTTTGTTATTACTTTAAATAGCTCTGATGAGGGATAATGAATGCAACTGAAGGTGCTTATTAGACAAACAAGGTGTGAACCACATAAACCTGTTATTTTTGAGATCTTCTCTATTTCCACTCTTCCTGCAGAAGCAAGCCCTGGGAAAGCTGACCCCTCACGTTTCTTTATTCTCTGATATTCCAGGGTGTTGTTTCTGGATGCTGAAGGGAGCTAGCTGACCTGCTGACCCAACTACCCATTAATTCTTGGGAAGTTTGCAGGGCAGTGAAGGTGTAAGAAAGTTGAGAAGACCAGACAAAACAGAAATCTCCTTGATATAAAGGATTTCACTGTCCATAATCCATCAAATGCTTATTGAAACAAATTAAAAAAAAAAAACAAAACACTTAGCACAGAAGAGTCTGGCAGACTTACTTGGAAAGCTGTTAAAACACAGCCGTGGATGAAGAGAGATACAGAAGTGTTACAACTTGTTTGTTTCATTGATTATATCATACAGAGGCTTTTATTTATTAACTGGGAGTATATTCTGTTGTCAGCTGAGTCAATACAATTTCTGTGCAAGAGTTCTGTGTGGAGGGTAAATTAGATCCAAGATTGTTTTTATCATTTGCATCATTAGCAGTCTAGAAAAAAACTTTGCTTTTCCAAATGTTACCAAAAATTAGCTTGTTGCTTGTTTTAAGTTAGAAAAATTAGTAAGATAGTCAGGAAGGAGTTTCTTGATAAGCTTCTGAAAGGCTTTAGAGATAGATCCCATCACCTGTGGAATCAGAATTTCTGAATAGTTTCTGAGGTATGATTTGTTTCTGTGAGAGAGCTCCATAAACTGCCTGGTTAACAGATACCAGCCCTGCTGGCTCCAACAGAATAATCACACAGTATCATTTAATCAGATTCTTGAATACATTTCAGGATTTTCCAGTTGCTGTGTGGTTCCCCTGCACGAGTGTAAAGCAAGTCTAAGCCAGAATGTTTAAAAGTGTGCCTGGCAGTAGGCAATTCATCTTAGAGGAGGCATTTTAGGCAACCACAGATATCTCAGAGTTGTTCTTTGCTCCCGTGTCCCCTCTGGCAGCCCAGCTTGGCTTTGCAGCCATCGGGCTCCATCACCTCCCAGCCCTCCTGCCCATTCCTGCTGCACCCTTTGAACCACCTCCATTCAGCCAGCATGAGATTATTTTATTAAAAAGGCCAGGCCAGTAGGATGACCTTATTTCTGGATATTTAACAACATCCTTGTTAAATACACAGCCAGCGATGGATCGCCAAAGGGACCGGATGCCATTATTAATGTCCTTGTGTGTCGTCCATCCCTTCCCACCAGTGTCCTGCAATCAGAGCCTTTCCCTAAGAACCTGCAGGACTGGTGAAGGGACAATCTCCTTTGTGAAGGCAGCAAGAGAAGAAAGTGTCTTCAGGTGCTGGGTGCCCTGTGGAGCTGTTTGATGTAGCAGTGGTTTTAACGCGCTGCTTTATGCGTGCTCACGGCCCACAGCCAGGCAATGCTGCCTACAGGTCACCTGTTAATTGAAGTTTCACTGCCTTTGGCTGATGAATGTTTGCTGGCAGCGGTTATGTTGAAAATAATATTTTTTATTTGGGAGATGCAGGTGAAATTTAAGAGTCACATGGATATAATTTTGCTGTTCTTCACGGTGAGTCAGAAGCCTGCTCTGAGAGGGGAATAATGCAGGATAAAGAAAACCACAAAGGAAACTTTGTTTATTTGTTTGAACCTTAATAGGAAATGTCCATATACTCAACAAGCGAGGCCGAGCTGCTTGGTATCTTTTAATGAGGAATTACATTTAATCAGCGTTGCCTCGGAGTGGCTGCTCATGAGACTTTCAGTTCTTCTCTAGGAGGTATTAGTCCTTAAAAATAAATGAGAAAGGACTCCTAATGACACCAGTTAATAGATGTGAGGGCCTAGTGCCGCTGTTTATGGTCTGATGGGTCAGTTAAAATGAGACAACAAAACATTCAAGTGCAGACGGGAACAATTTGGGCTCTTTGTGGAAAGATGAATGTCTATGGCTTAACTAGCAGGAGGAAGAATGAGCTTGCACAGCCCACCCAATTACAGTTTCTTTCTCCCAAGAAAATTAAGTAATTTGGAGACTTTGCAAGGTTGCTGTGTATTTATGTACAATGATAAAAGGGACATTTTCACCTGAGCAGGCATGCAACATGATCCCTTTGTGCAGCTCCTAACATTTCCTGGACCAAATGCCCATTATCTCCTTATCAAAATCCCTGAAGTAATGACTGTTTGAACTATTTATTCCACTGAAGCTGGCAGGAGGCCAATAGTTACAATGATGACACAGTGGTCTCTTCAGGACAAGGCAGAAATTCTGCATTTACATACCTGGCATTGGATATGGAAAGTGTTTATGAGGAAACATAGAATTGTAGAACCACAGAATAGTTTGTGTTGTGGTTTTTCTCATTTTTTTTTAACCTGTTCCCTCAGGTTTGGTCCAGTCTCAACATTATCCATGAAGGATTTGGGTTCAAAAAGGGAGAAGGGAGTAAATAATTGTTGCACCTTGATCATTACATTGGTAGACACTGTACAGAGTGTCTGAAAATTCAACCATGAGCAGGTCTTGGCTGTGCAAGTCTCATGTTGATCTGATATTCTCCCTTCTCCTAAAGCTCCATCCTTTCTGCTCCATATTAGAAAAACACATCACATTGTTTGTGTTCCTGGTGATGCTTGTTAAAATACCACAAGATCTGGCTGACATGGAGTTGTAGAATATCCTCAGTTGGAAAGGACTCAAAAGGATCATCTTGACATGAGAGTTTGTAGAAACATTTCTTTATTAAAACCAGCTGTCGAGTCACACTTTCTCTTCCATTTTACAGCCAATACATACTATTTAGTGCTAGGCATACTTTTCTGTATTTTTCAAAAATTCACTGTCTCAGTCTTGGATATGATGTGAATCCTTCTGTACTTAAAGGGCAGAGCATGGAAAACCAAGCTGCCAACAGAGTAAATCTTTATTTGAATCTGGGAGCATTAGATTTATCTCATAATTTGAATTTTCAGCACTTTGCTTGAGTTGTTTACAGATTCCTGTGTGCTCCTACAGTCTCTTGGGAGACTGGGCTCTTCTCACATCCATTTTCCAAATGCTTCTCGAAGAGGGAGGATCTTGTCTTTTGAGGGGTTTGACTGGCAAATGGCAAGATATTGAGTAAGTTGGAAATTTTCTGGTGAATGATAATAGTGAATTGATTGAGTGAGAAAAGGCAACATAGGAAAAGATCAGCTGTTAATTACAGGGGTGTTCCCCTGTAATCCTGAGGGGTTTGTCCAGTGATATTGTAGGGAAAAAAAATGGGGTTTTTAGGACTGACTTGACTGTTCCTACTGCAATCACAGGCGCCTGTTATTGTTCAGAGCCCAATTTCTGCATCTTTCATAAACCACTGCTTAGAAGGAAATATTGCAAATAAATACACATGGAATGTGAGGGAGTTTTCCTCCCATAACAGTGGGAATTTAAACAGCTTCAGGTGCTCAGGTATCCGGGCTGGGTCAAGCTTTCCAGTCAGTGACTGGTGAGAGAAGATTTTCCATTTGCAAAGTCAGCATTTGGAAGTACAGATAGGTGCTGTGACACCGCATTGTTTGTCCAGCATGCCAACATTTTATGGTCATTGATATAAAGATTGGAATGAAGGAAGGTGTAAAGAAAAACTGTAGGAATAGAGATGCAATAGAAACTCATATGGGAAGTGACCCACGCTGCACCATCTTTGTCAATAATAAAGGAAACATTTTCTGTGGAGTTAAACACTCATTACATGGATGAAGTTGAAAAAAAAAAAAAAAGACAAAATCTCTACAGGGAGAATTTTTTTTGGTCCTTTTTTTTTGTTTGTTTTTACCAGTTAACTCAAGTTAGTTTGCTAAATATGATTACCAAAAGTCACCTTGAACTCAGAAATTCTGGGAAATTTTCCAGTTTAGCCTTTTTATGAACCACCACAGAAAAATATAGAACCATAGAATCAGAGAATGGCTTGGGCTGGAAGGACTTTAAAGCCCATCTCATACGAACTCCTGCCACCCATGTCCAATGTGTAGCATGAACTCTGTGCAAAATAAAATAACTAATGATTCTGCAGTATTTTAAACCAACATCTTGAAAACTGTGGCTATGGACCTGAGCTTGGAAACATGTTGTAAGTAATGCAGTAAGAAGGAATGAAAATTATTATTTGGCCAGTGCTATCAGGTTCCTTATCAGAGATAAATGTTTACTACATTACAGCGTGTTCTTTCTTTGAGGTAGAGAATATATGCCATGTCTTGAGACAGTAAAATGTTGAAGTATAATAAACTAAAAAGTAAAATCAAATTTAATTTGTGATACATGTTCATTTTCAGGGTTACATTACAAAGTTAATTAAAAAGTAATACTATCTCAGTTGCTTCAGAAAGCCATTGATTTTTTTTTTTTACAACCTCTTCCAACAGGAGTTGTATGATGTAAGTTTGATAAGCAGAGAAATGTCCACCTTACAAATAGCTGTTCATACTCCCAACTGAGATGTCATTTCAGAAACCTTTACCTTTTTAATGGACATTTATATTTTCTGCATTAACTGAAATGAATTGATTGCCATATCTAATTGCTCTTGGGCAGAATTGCCCTCTTACTTCAGTCAGTCTTTGCTGTTCTTTTCTTCTAGAGGTACTGGCTGTTCAAAATACTACATCCTTCTGGTTTTATTTACTCTTGTAAACACAGCAAGTCTCTCTGGGTCCCATTCCTTGCACAAAAAGCCCTGTGCTGCTGAATTGCACTTGCAGCAATTTTCACTCAGTCCTTATATTTTGGGTTTATCAGCCTTGAAAAGAAGTGATAGAAATTTTTTTCACATTTCAGTATCAGTGCCTCAGACAGCAACAACCATACCTTTTTATTCTGATGTTACATGAACTCCACTGTGCATTTGAAAACAGAATTTGCCTTGTAATTTTCTGGTTTGGAATCTCAGATGAACGTTTAATTTGCATTTATAATGACCCAATCTGAGTTGTCCAGGATGGGTTGCAAAGACTGTCTTAAGGAAGTCAGATCTCTAGAATAGTTTTGAAGTGATACACAGAAGAAATAAATAGACTCCACAACTTGGGGTAGTTGTGAAGCGGGTATTGTATGTTAGTAGTTATGAAGTATGTATTGTCAGTGCCAGGCACAAGTGAGGTACCTCTCCTAGACCTGTGCACTGAGCCTGACCCAAACCTTTATTCCCAAAGGTGTCCCATATGCAATACATTACACAACTTTTTCATGGATATTCAACCCCTGGCCCTGCCTGGCCTCACCTCCCATGTCCACACCTTTCTGGGCACGCGTGGTTTGCTCTGGTGGTCCTGCGGGGTCTCTGGTGGTCTCCTGGGTTGAAGATCGTGGTCTTCCTCATGGCTGAACTTTTGAACTCTTCCTCTCTGCTCCTGCACTTTTGGTCTTTTGGTGCCTATCTGAGTACTGTCAGTCAGTCTGGTAGGCTTAGGGGCAGGGGAGCCTCTTATTTTCGGTCCTTTCTTGTATTGTTCTTTATGCAAGAGGCTTCAGGAATTTGCATTTTCTTATGCCCTTTTGTACCTTGGCAGGGGTTTCTTAAGTAAAAGGTTAAAATTCAACACATAACTCTACAAGCTAGAATATAAATGCTTCATTTTGTTAACTTAAGTGAACTCTAAAAATCTCTGTTTCGGTTTAGGACTATTGTGGGTTTGGTACTACCCAACTTCTCCAGCTCTTAGCCAAGGAATGCCAGCCTCTCAGCAGTGCAGGTTTGATGGTGCTGTTGGTATACCCAGCATATTCACTGAGCTCTCAGAACCACTGAAGGTTTTTATTCCAAGACTGAAATAATCACAGACTCTTGGACTATCCTGAGCAGGAAGGGAGCCACAAGGACTGAGTCCAGCTCCTGGCCCTGCACAGACACCCCAACAACCCCACCCTGTCCCTGGGTGTCCAAATCTCCTGGAGCTGTGGCAGCCTCGGGGCTGTGCCATTCCCTGGGGAGCCTGGGCAGTGCCCAGCACCCTCTGGATAAGGAACCTTTCCTGACGTCCACCCCAACCCTCCCTGGCACAACCTCATCTTGGTTCCTGTGGCTGATTGTTTCGAGCTGTGCCTCAGGAATGGTGTGTTCATCCAAAAATAGCAGCATTCAGGCATAAGGAATGTCATATAAAGCAGGTTTTGTTTTCCTTTGGAATTAGTCTGATGATTTTTATTTCATTTTTTTTTTCCTGAGGACATGGCAGCTTTCCATGCCTGCAAGAAAGTATATTTTCTTAGAAAAGCTTAATTAAGAGTAGTGACAGTGGCTGTAATAATAAGATACGTGCATAAGTAATATATAGAATGGGAATTTATAGATACATCCCGAGAACTGAACAGAAGGAAGGACTAATATATAGAAATATTACCGAGATGTCTTCAGTGCCAGCGTTTTCATATTCCCAGTAGAAATACAGCGGTAGACGACACCTAGTGGAGTTTGGCATCAACTGCTGCAGGAATGGACCTGAGCCTAAAAAATAAATATAAATTAAAAAAATTAAAATAATTGAATAATAAATAAATAAATTTAAAAATAAATAAATTTAAAAATAAATTAAATAAATAAATAAATAAAATCAATAAATAAAAATTAATTAAAAACAAAATTAATTAAATAAATAAAAATATAAAATAAATATAGAAATATGAAAACATAAGTATAAAATATAAAACGTAAGTATAAAATATAATATATAATATAATGTATATTATAGTATATATAACTATAACTATAAATATAACTATAAATATAACTATAAATATAAATATAAATATAAATATATAAATATAAAGGCTAATATATAAATAATAAAACTAAAAATAAATATAACTAAATATAAATATTAAAAGTAGAAAAGAAATAAAATAAACTAAAAAAAATTTAAATTAAAAAAATATTCCTGGAGCTGTTGCATCTCACTGTTCCTCTTGTTCCATTTACAGATAGGCAAATTTTGTATAATTGCTGAATTTTTCATCCTGTTAAAAAAGAATCAGTGACAATGGGACAGTAAGAAGAGGGAGCAAAAGCCTTTTTTAGCCTTAAATTAATTAATTTATAAATATTTATTTATGATTTCTGAGGCTTTAGGGCTTAGAATTATAAATACAGTATTATTAGTTATTAAAAATGTTCGTTTGTCTTTACATGGTACATGGTGGGATTCTTGGGGTTTCCTGGGTAGGACCAGGAGTTGTGCTCGATGCTCCTGATGGGTCCCTTCCAACTCAGCATATTCTGTGATTCTACATGAGAATCATTGAACCAGCCTATATTATGGAAAAAATAAAAGCATTTTTCCTGAAAAAAAGCAGAGTATCTGTGGGGTTTTGTTGTTGTTGTATTTTTTAAAAATCCCAACTTTTTTAGGGTTTCCATTGAGTCATGCATTTAATGAGAACCTGAAGTATTGATTTATTGGTGCATCAAAACACCTGGAAAGAAAAATATGAAAAATGTTTACCTCCTTTCTGCAGATAGCTCAGGGGTAATGAAATAGTTGTCTTATAAATAAACCTGATTTCATGGTAAAAATACAGTTCAGTACTTAGTCTTATTAATAAAATTACCATAATAAATCACTAAACCACCATTTTCAGCATCAGATTCTCACCAGCATCCATGTGCTTAGCTTTGTGGACAATGATGGTTTGTATTTGCAAGGTGATTTGGGTTCATGTGGGAAATTAGGCTCTTGGGGTTTGTTATTACTTTATTATTTTATTTTTGTTTAGTACAGGTTGAAGTCAGCTCTCTGGTATTCACTTGTTCATAAGCCTCATTGAAGAATTTGTCTTAATTTGGGTGTTAGTGCCAGGTGAGCAGGATGTGCTAGGGAGTTTTGTGTTCCTTTAGTCACTTGTGGACACGAGAGCCAAGGGAACACCTTGAGACCACACGGAGCTGTGACACATCCCAGGCTGCTCCTGAGGATGGAGTCAGGTGGGTTTGTCCCAGCAAGAGGCAGCTGCAGCCCTGCTGTGCCTTTCACACCTTCCCTGTCTCTGGAGAAACTCCATTTAATAACCCCTCTCCCCTGAAAGCTCCAGGGGTTGATGTTGTTCCATGGCAGATGTGCTGAATTGGCCAGAATCCATTTTAATTTCTCATTTACTCGTTCTGATAATGAAGCCTTGACCTCCCAGCAGATGGGACTTGCAGAGCAGTTCTGCTCACTGCTAACAGAGATCTGTGCCCGAGCATGAGGCTTTTCTCTCCAGTGGGGTGGCATTTATGGTCAGGGATGCAGCGTGCTGGAGCCACAGTAACTTGGAATTATTAGATAAACACATGCACATGCCCCAGAGCAAAATGAGTGCTGCACTGGTGTCTGCTCTGTGGTGGTCTCACCTCCTAAATACTGTGTTCAGTACACACGTGAGCTTCCAAAGCTGCTCAAAGCCATTTAGATCAGCAGGCAATGCAAGAGAGAAGTCCAAGCTGCCATTCTCTCCATTCTGGAAGTGTTCCAGGCCAGGCTGGAGGGGCTTGGAACAGCCTGGGATGGTGGAAGGTGTCCTGCCCATGGCAGGGGATGGGACTGGATGAGCTTTGATGCCCTTTCCAGCCCAGACTGTTCTGTGATTCTACTGGTTTGCAGAGTCAGAGCAGTTGTGTTACACAAAAACCTCCATGGACAGTACCAAGGTGTTAAGGATAAGAAAGGCTTTACAAAACAGAGGCCTTGTAAAACCATGGCTCAGGCCTATGACTTCGGCTAAGTAGAGCAGGAGTGTCAGAAAGAGACTCAGCTGAATTAGGGGTAAAAAAGCAAGTTACATAACCATTGTGTGTTCACATCATGGTGCATGGTGGTTGGTTGAATTATGTTTGTTATGATTTAAACCATGAGAATTGGATAACTGCTGAAAAAGGCCTGGTTTTTGCAATGGAGCAGCTCTCCTTCACACCTGCCTGAGAACTCTGTTACTACAGACCCTCAGCAAGGGACACGGACAGCAAGTTCAGTTCCTAACTCAGATCACCTTTGGCAGTCAATAATTCCATCTCTGCCCTAAATGGCTTTGTCCATTTACTGTATGAGGAGCTCAAACTACATCATGAACCCTGATACATCAGTTTGGAAATACCCATTTATATGTTCCAGGTGAGGATTTGGTGGTTCCAACCCTGTGTAATTAGCACTGATAAAAGATGACAGCCTTTTTAAAGTCCTGTTGGGACTCAAGGAATAATTTCTGGAACTGTTCACTTATCCCATCTCTTCTGAAGAAAAGGCAGCCATAAATGTTTTCTTCATTACAACATGTCTGATTTTGAAGTTTTCATATACTTAAAGCAGCTGTGATATGCAGAGTTCTGTGGACTGGCATAGAAATGTCTGGATTTCTGTGTCATTTGAGTGTGCCATGCACCAGTTGAAGCAGGAGTAAGTTTGGTGTTTGACATCCAACAGAGAAAGCAGCCTTCTTGTCCCACAAAATGGCAAAATCTAAAACTAGGGATTGGCATTCAGCGTCTTCCCAGCTTCACTGACATTACCATCATATTCTTGAGGGGTTTTTGCAGTCTGGATGTCACATTACTTGGTAGCAGACACATTTGCAGACCCTTTCCTGGCTGGGCTCAGGTGAGCTCATTTTGCTGGCCCTGAATCCCAGCCAAGTTAAATTCCAAATTCCTGGGACACGTTAACTCAGCTGTCACCACTGCAAATAAATCTGAGCCCAGTGATGAGATCCAAGTTTATTTAGTTTGTGCTAAGGACAGACCTTCCTCGACATTAGTATTAAAAGAGTAACCAGAGAGCCAGTTGCCTGTGCTGATGCTGACCATGATTCCTAGAGTGAAAATAAATTAAAGACCTTTTTTGCACTGCCAGAGACTTTCAAATATTAATCTTACAGCAGCCCACATAGCACCGAGGGCTTAAATACTTTATTTACCAAATTGGTGCTCTAGAGTCTGTTGCAAAAGCTTGGAAGGACTTGAATCAATTTATCTTTCAGTCATACATCTTTAGGCAGGGCTGGCTCTTTGGGTGTTAATACCAAGCTGCTGGTGTGCATTTACTTTTGTTTGATGCAGGCAAGATAAAAACCCCGTTGTGGCATTCTGTAAGATCCACAGGTGCTGAGAACTCTTGGTACAGTGGTCAGGTAATACCAGCAGCAATTTTGGATTGTGCTCCACATTTGGTAGAATAAACGGTGGATTTCAGAGTGGAATGTAGGTGGGAATGATGTCCCAGTCTGGAGCTGTATCCAAGGCCAGGCTCCCTGTGCTCCCATCCCTTCCCTGGGCATCGAGCAGCAGGGATCCCACTAGATGGAGCAGGGCACCAGCACTGCTGGAGAGGTTGGGGCTCAAGGGCAAAACCACGGAGCTGTCAGGAAAAGGAAAAGAGAGGGGAGAGAATGGGGTGAGAGGCTGAAGAACGAAAAATGGAATATGTGAGGAAGCAAGGAACACACTTCAGTTTTAAAAAAACAAAGCAGAGACAGCCTACATTTTGTAGCAATACCTGTGGAGGAAAACAATGTGAAAACAGCTGTTGGGTCTTATTTTTAAACCCTCAGTGTATTTACTCTTTTCTTTAATCCATATTTCCCTGCGTTTCTGTTTTCTCCATCTTTTCACCATAACTAGAAATAAAATTTAGATTTCTTTTAATAGGTAAAATTGTATTTTTATGTTGAAAGTGTTACTTAAATATAAATTGTCCTCAGGAATGCATTCAATTCAAGGATATTTTAAAATCATCATTTTCACTGTTTAATTTCAGTAAAGAAGATTTAACTTCACTTGACTATTCCAGAAATATTCTTAAACTACCTCACCCCGTTGCTGAGCTCTACTTTTATTACTCTGATTCTGTGCCACATTTTTTTGTTGATGCAAGGAAAATTAAGATGTTCAGTGGTGAGTTTTCCACTGTTGCTGTTAAATAGTATTAAAAAGAAATATTTTACTTGCTACTTGTAACATGAACCCTGCCTGTTAAAATACATCTCAATAGTCAGGTACTGAAAGTAGCCAACTCTGTTACAGAGTTTGGCTTCTTGATAATTTTGGGATATTGGGAAAAAAGGATCTGATGCAATAAATCGAGTCTATTTTTGAATGATCTAGATGAAGTTAAAGTGGAATAAATAATCAGAAAGTTGTAACTGAAAGTTTGAGTTTTTTATTGGAAATTACGAAGAAATACTTTGAACTTATAATTGAAGAATAGTGGAGAATATCTTCTTCCAGCAACAAATTAATTTCTATTACAATAAGAAATCATTCAAATCCTATATAAAAATCAGTAAGACTCTTCTCACACGTAGGGAGGGTTTTGATCAGACCATCTGGTTCCGAGGTTGTGTCCTTTATAGCATCATATATCCTCCATACGTCCCTTTCAGCATTGTGACATCAATTTCAGCTGAGTTCTGGGTGATTCTAATTTCTGCAACTGCAGATCCATATTTTAATCCAAGAGCAGCTGGGGCCATGCTGGTAATCCACTCTGGTTTACATAAAATTTTTCCTTTAGGGAAGAGCTTCACATTTCTCTTTCTGTGGTGAAGAAAAGTGATTCAAGACTTTCAGTTAATCCTCTGTTGCTCATTTTCTCTGTGGTGCTGTGGGAAAGCTGCATTCCAGCTGTGCTTCTCAGTGGATTTATTTATAGGACTTCTTTAAAAACTCTATAATGAAAACCAATTAATTAAAAAAATCAAACAAACAATAAAAAATGAGAGGTCTTATCAGAGAATTCCAGAACAGTTTGGATTGAAATGGACCTTTAAGACCATCCAGTTCCAACCTCCTGCCATGTGCAGGGACATCTTCCACTAGACCAGGTTGCTCCAAACCCTCTCCAGCCTCACCTTGAGCACCTTCAGGGATGGGCCAACCACCACCTCCCTGGACAAAACACATCTGATCTTCCCAAAAGACCAGACTTTTTCTTAATCCAAATACTCTAAAGCTAAATATGCTTGGGAATCTTGGCTCTCCAGCATTCCCTGTGTAAACTTTTTACATCCTTAAAATTCTTCATTTACAGAGGTGTGTCGTAAAGCTGAAGACATGGTCAGGTGTAGGAAATAAATGTTTGGAGGAGATAAGGGAAAGTCAGTCTTGAAGACAACCTGCAGTTGCAGAGTGTCTGACAGTGCCCCAGCACAAAGCAAGAGTTTCTCTGTACTGGTACAGAGTCTCTTAAATGCTGTCACCTGAAACCAGCTCTTCTCAGTGATCACTGTCTGTGAGTCCAAAATGTGGAATACATTTCCATGAGTGCTGCAGCCAGAGTCACCGTCCCACCAGCAAAAAAGCACTGGGTTTATAGTGGTAACAAAAATTACAAGTTTGGAATTAAGAATTTCTAGCTTTATTTTGGGGAGGAAATAGCTCAATAAGTTATATAGGCACTGAGGTAAGGAATTATGTGTGTTGATGATTCATGCTCTCAATGGGTTGTGATCATTGTTCACAAGCTCTTTACAATTCTCTTGCATGGAATCAAAAATTGAAGGAGAAGACACTGCAGTGTTAGAACTGTGGTATTTGGGAGTAGCCTTGAAAATGTTAATGATTCTGTAATTAGCAGCAGGAGTGTTCATGGGAATTGTGAATCATTTGCTGAGAAAAGCAGATCTGAGCAAATGAAATGGCTCCAAATAGGGATGGCAGAGAGCTATACATGGAATTTGGGTACAGGATTACTTCATCTCAGTACCTGTGAAATAAACAAAGGGTGTTGGTGGCAAAGAAAAAAAAGTAAGTGTTCCATACAAAAGAAAGGAAATCAAGAAAATATAGAGCAAAGTTTGGTAGATTTGATGGTGCTGTAAAGATTTCATGGGTGATACCCAGCATCAAGACAGAATGAACAATTCAGATTCTCCTTCCCATTTAGTTGTGAGACAAGCACAGAAAAGGTAGGTTGAAAAAGACCTGTGAAAGTCTCTGTTCCAAGCTTGTGGTCATCTTTGATCAGATTGCTCTCAGGTCTTATCCAGGCACAGTTGAATATCCTCAAGGATGGGTATTCCAGAACAATAGAGAAACAGCAATATGAGAATAACAGAAATGTAGAAAAGAGAAGCAATTTAAAAAAAAAAAAAAAACAAAAACCAAAAAACAAACTACTAAGAGCCTGTGAGGTTTTTTTGGCAGCCCAATACAGCAGAGGAGGCAAGAGATGGGCAGTGGGTTGATGGTTCAGCCCTCAGAAAGTCCTGGGCATTGGGAAATAAGGATGCTGAGGCTCTGATGGGTCAGGCACCAAATGCAGCAACTCCAGCCTCCAGCAGCAGGGCAGGTGTAAGTGGAGTGGAGAACCACAGAAGTACAGCAGGATGGTGGTGAAAGGGAAAATGTCAGAGCCAGGCAGGTGTAATAAAACTTGGTGCAGGAAAGCCAAGGAAAACAAGGCTTAGCAATTCCAAGATGATCTAGGCTGCTTCTGGTGGAGAAAAGTCATCAATGTGAAGTCAAGTCTCATCCAACCATGAAAATAATAAAACCAGAATTAACTCTATTTGAGAACCACTCCACAGCTCTTGAAAGCAAATAAATTCAAATGTGATGGAAGTCAGTGCCACATCTTTGTGCTGAACTCTGTACTGATACCTCTGCCCCCACAGGTCAGGAAATGCAGGTGTGGGAGGAATATTAACAGTGCCAGTGGATAAAATAGGGTGCAGTGAGATGCACAGAGTTAAGGCAAAGGAACATGAATTGGAAGTGACTGCAATATGAAAAAGAGATAAGAAAAAGTTTTTGTAATATATATTTTTGTTATATATTATTTTTATAATATATATTTTATTATTTTTTTCATTATATATATATGTACAGTGGGGATGCATATAATTGAATTTAGAGTAGATATAACATAAACTGCATTGTATCCCAGCACTCCCTGTGCCAGTATTTATGTCAGTAACAAACCAGTCTAGGTGTACAATCAAGAAAATAGCCAGTGCAAGGTGTATAGTGCTTAAATTATCAATAATGCATGTTTTAGAATAAAGTTGGAAAGCAGGGATTTGCAATTTACTGCTCTAAAATGTATGGGTTTTTTTGTCTGTTGAGTGAAGATAAAGGCTTGCTGTGAAATGACAAAAATGCCTACAGTATATTGAAGCACTCCCTGGTTCATGGCCAGTTCATGGCCATTAGAAGTGGAAGTAAATTATTTCTCTTTATTTTTCCTTTTGTTTGTCCTTCTTCTTTTTCCCCTCTTTTCTCTTTTTTGACCTTCCAGTTTGAGACAACTTGTCATTTGGGACCACTGAGGTACTCTGCATTTTTAGAAATCCAAGGGAGCTTACCTTAAACTTTGCAGTGAGGATTTCAAGCTTTTTGGTACTTGTGTATTCCTTTGGCTGGTGTGAGCTTGGGCAAAGGCACAGGGGAGTCTGCAGTGGGATGTGGAGCTTCTGCCTCTCATTTTGCTCCTCTGTGATTTCACCAAAAGGAGAATTATTTCTGTATGGGGAGTCTGGCTGTTTCCTACAATTCAGATACCTGGAAATTCAAGCACACTCCAGTTCCTGGGAAAATATGTGAGAAGCACAGAGCAAGAAAGAAACCAGATCACCATCACCAGTACATATCCAGTCTGTTTTCTTTTTGACATGTATTTGAGTATATTGCAAGCCTTTCCCTTTCCTTTCCTTTCCTTTCCTTTCCTTTCCTTTCCTTTCCTTTCCTTTCCTTTCCTTTCCTTTCCTTCCCTTCCCTTCCCTTCCCTTCCCTTCCCTTCCCTTCCCTTCCC
>QUSF01000005.1:43989150-44098659 GCA_003676055.1 Chloebia gouldiae | reverse complement strand
CCTTCCCTTCCCTTCCCTTCCCTTCCCTTCCCTTCCCTTCCCTTCCCTTCCCTTCCCTTCCCTTCCCTCCACAAATGGAAAATTAACATCTGAACAACAGATGAAAATATGTTCCACACCCCTGAAAAATATTTTCTTTTTGAATTTATATTGTGAATTCATTATCTGATGAGATTTTTTTTTAGGTTTCAAAAACTGCTACATTCAATACAAAGAACAGCTGACGCCTCCTCCTTCCCTTAACTCAGTGTGGATGTTGTGCACAAGAAAGCTGACACAGAGTTATGATATTATCAGCATCATTTAACTTCTTGCACTTAATTTACCTCATTAACATTTTTATTACATTTTGTTACTATTGCATATTGAGAAAACACAACTGTGAAGTCACCCAGCTCAGGCTGAGCACCAGCACGAGGCTCGGGGGTGCCAACCTTAAACTGGATTAGAAGTGAAACCTCTCAGCTGCTCCGGTGCCCATCCTGTTGGCAGAGGTGTGGGATAATTTATGATTCAGGGTTTCCCAATTTTCCAGGTCACATTCCTGCAGTCTGATCAAATGATGTGCTGGAAAGAAAAATGGTGTGTGGACCATGGGACCAGTGTTTGATTTCAAGCCTTGACACACCAATAGCTCAGTGGGAAATGGTCTCCATAGGATGGGAGTTGCAATCTGCCCTCAGACACCACCAAGGCTGTAAATTCCCACACCTGTGCTCACCTTTCTTTCTTACTGATAATAGGTGGGAAATGTTTATTTAGGATATTTTAGTGGTTGAGTTACTGATGGTCACAGATGCTTTAAAAATGGGGTGGTTTTTCTGCATTGGTGTTACAGATTTTAAAGAGCTCAGTAAAAGAATGTTGGTATTACATATAAGATTTGGATAAGTATGCTATATTATCATCCAAACTTTTAGATATCCAGCAATTTAGGGGATCAAATTCTTCTGGAATTCTTGTAAATGCTTTCAGTGTTTTGTTGTTTTGTTTTTTTTTGTTTGTTTGTTTATTTGTTTTTTTTTTTTTTGTGAAATGTGAATGCGTTCTGAATATTAGGAGGATGTAATTTCACCTTGATTTCTGTTCAGTGGTAAAGAACTGAAGGTCATGTCATTTATTTCAAAATCTCTTTTCTTTTCAATTTTCAGAATGGTCTTTGTAGCTTCAGGACTGAATGTCATGACATTTTAATGATGATAGAAATTATATAGGCTGCAATTTTTTTTTTATACCAGTCTGTAACTACAATAGAAAACTCAATTTAACCTTTAAAAGTCAGTTCATTTCACATAGGTGGTCAAAACAGTTTCTTAGATTGGTGATGTCTGATGATTTATTATATAAATAATTTCCTCTAAGACATAATCACATTCACTTTGGATATATAAAAATAAGTAAAAAGGCACTGTAGAATATCACTTTGTTAAGAGGCTTCTGAAGTGAAAAGGGTCTCAAGCTTCTTTTATAAACCCTGAGCCTTTGCAGAAATTTTGCTAATGAATTTTCCTCCCAATTCTTCTGATTTGGAGGGATTAATTTCTTTGTAAATTCCTTCCCCATTCAGTCAATGCTAATAGGTTAATTTGTTTTCAGCTGTGTTTGTTAGTTGTTTGGCAGTGAAACAAAGTGTGTGCATCTGGTGATCTTCATCAGCCCCTCCAGTGATGGTCTCAGTGGTGGCACCAGGAAACTCCTGGGAGTGGGGCTGTCACACCATGCACTTAATATTGAATTTTCTCTTCTATTAATTGCTTATCTGCTGCTTAGCCTAAAAATAGCTGCTGGTGTCTGCTTGGTCAGGGCTCAGGTAACAATTTGGGAAGCCTGAACCCCCTACAGCCTTCAGTGCAATCCTCGGATTTTCACCGTTCTTTTGAGAATGGTGTTGATATCACTGACATTTCACTGCCATGTCTGAGCACCAGCAGCCTTCAGAGTCAGCATCCAGGTTTAATTTTCCCTGAATCATTGTTTATTCACACAGAGGGCTTGGATTTCTTTGAGGAATGCATCCCAATCTGGTTATCACTTCTATGCTTGGAATAAGACTTCTCTCATCCTAAATCAATTACTTCTGGCAGGTGCAAAGCCATAATCCCTTTGGTACCTGGCAGCAGGCAGAATTAAATGGATCAGGTGGGGAGTTTGAAACAGTTAAGGGTCTTAAAAATCAATTGAGTCAGATTCTGGTTGGGTTACTCATAATCTTAGCTCCTGTACCATCTGAAAGCTTTAATGTTTGTGTCTAGTGTCAAAATGTCTAGACTTCAAAATGTATACACCTTCCTAAAAAATACAAAAAGAAAAAATGAAGTTTTTGTTCATGAATGTGTACAACTGTACAATTTTATGGCCTGATTTGCTCAGAATTTCTTCTCTCCCTCTTCTCAAAATGTATTGTCAGCCTTGAGGAAAAAAATGTAGGAGGAGAACACCCCACATCTCTGCATGATTTGCTGTCCCAACTTCTCAGCCACAAGAGATCTCAGCCTCAATGGTCTGTAATAGTTTATTGAGAGGATCCAAGAAGAGCTTGCTGCCTGATTAATCAAATAATTAAGCACTGCTGTTATTTAGCCTTAAATTAATATTAATAGAGTGCTATCTCTAATAATGGAATTAATCTGTTTCAATCAAGTCATAATTTCGCATGTTGCTCTGTGGCTTTCAATTATGTCTTTTATTTTCCTGTTGTCCTTGTAGGTAAATTTGTGTCTATTTACACATATGTGTGTGTTTATGTGTTTATATACAAAAAAAATTACTGAAAATGAGGGTTGTAAATGAGGGTTATAAAAGCCATGCAGGTTTTTTGTGGAATGCAGAAGGTATTTGCAACATAGACCCACACCAGCCTTTTACCACAGAATAACAGGAGTAGAGGAATTGATACAGAAATTTGAACCTGGCAATCAAAACAATAAAAGTGTGGAATTAGTGTCTCCCACTGCAACTTTCAGTTTGCATACACAGTTAAGACACTCACTGGTTTGTAACAAGGGGAATTATTTATTCTGCCCTTTGTCTATTGGAATTATTTTTTGTCTGTCTTCCTCATTTCAGAGAGTGAGTTCAGGAAAGGGAACTAAAATGTTGCCAAAATTGTCCAGTACTGATGAATCAGGATCTTCTTATTTAAAAAGAAAAAAAATCCCAAACATTGCCTTTCTGTGGGGTATTTTATTTTCTGTTTGCTGTTCATCTGCAGAGACAAAGAGCTTCTTTTTTCTGTTATGGAGAATCACAGCATCTTTTAAGACAGGATTAGACAAATATGCAGGTGGAAAAGTTATTGAGTTGTGTGATTTATGTAGGAGTTCCCGGTGCTGTTGTTTATGTGTTCTCTGAAGGAGAAGATTAGCGTGGAAAAAATGTGTGTCTGTGGATCAGTTTATCTTCCTAGAGGAGCTCTGTTGTCACCTGTAAGCTGGAGACACAGAGCAGCATGAACAGGTCTAGAAAAATTATGTAACCTGGCTAGTGAGTAATGGGTTTATGCCAGAACTATCTCTCCCTTTTAATGAATGAATTCAAGTAATTCATTTATTCTAGTTTCTGAGGGGCATTCTCTGCACATGCCTTTGTAGCACTAACTGTGAAATTAGCTCAGGAACAGTTTGGAGCTACAGAATATTCCACAGCACTGCAAAAAATGTGAAGGAGCCTCCTCTCTTTCCTGCCAGGTATGATTTCAGTTTATTTCCAAAGCTGTGGTTGTTACATTCAGAGGACTTTGGTGTTGTGTCCCTGCTGTGCTCACACCAGGCTGATTTCAGCCAGAAATGCAGGTCTGTGTTACACTCATTTTCCAGCTTTGTTCTCATTTTATTTTATAATTATTTTCCCTGCTCGTATTGGAGCTTTTTCTTCCCCCCAAAGAAGTGGAAATACCTTTTTGACAAAAACAACCCCGAGGAGTGTGAAGGTTTGCAGGACTTATGAGCACAGGGAAGCAGGAGTGCAGCCTGGTCTGCAGTCTCACATAAAACATTTGCAGTATTGGTAAGGATATTATTAGCTTGTATAAAATATTCTCCTTTAACCCACCATCAGACCCCAGGGTTAGAAAGCAGGGAGCTGGAAAGGGCTCCCTGATTTAGAGAAACCCATCCCAGTCTAACATCAGCTACCAGCTTACACAGACCCCTTCCTGAATAGCCCAGCTTTTAGTCTGAACATCATCTATTCCATCCCTCAGCAAAGATATTTCTTTTTTTCCTTTGATATGTACACTTGCATGCTATGAACTGAAATATTCTGATATATATGTATGGAAAATCTGTCCTCAGGAGAAAGCACTTCCTTTTCTTGTGGAACAAAAGACAGAGAAATGTTTTTGAAGGTCTGGATGACTTCATAACTCAGGGGTGATAGGACCAAAGCTGATGCATGTGCAAATTTGGCTCTTGTTAATAAGTAATATTTCTGATTAACACTGTCTCTATATTGTTAGAGATTATCTGGATAAACTACCTCAGAAATTCTGTGATTCTGTGAAGTTCCATGCTGTTCCTTTTGCACTGATTTTTTTGGTAGGTATTTCAAAATCAAAGACCCAGAGACACAGAAAACTTTTTGCTTTTGATTATCAACAAGGGTTTTTGGATCTTAGAGTGACCCTCAGAACTGAAAACAAAAGTTTCTTTGCAAAATCTGAGCAGAGACATCAAAGGTCTCCGAAATGCAGGGATAATAAGGTCCAGTATGTAGAAATCTCACATTCAGGAAAAGGGAAGGTGTGAGGAGAAGAGTTAACTGGATGTGATTGTACAGAAATGCTTCATGTCTGCTGTGTTTTCTGTCAGGTTTAAATGGGTTTTTGTCACTTTGATAAGCTTTCCCCAGGGGAAAAAAAAAAGTGGAATCTATGAATAAATAGCATTAGAGCATGGCTATCTGGCTATGGCAGGTCATTTAGAAACTGAGAGACTCCTTTTTTATTTTTCCCACTGATCATGTTTTGTCCTGAATTTAATCTACCCTCAAAGGAAGAGCAACCCACACCAAAACCACTTTTTTCTTGGCTGACTTCAAAACTATTCACAGGAGGAGAATTCTTAGGCCACCTACTCAAAGATGTGTTTTTGAGCACCTTCTAAGAAATTTCAGTTCCTAAGGAAAATACCAAACACTCCAAGTGAAAAACAGACTATTAAAAATTGCTCCTGAATCCTGGCAATAATGGAGTGTTAGTTGAAAATTTCTCAAAAAGAAAAACAGGGAAAAGAACCAGGTGATCCATCTCCTAAAGTGGAAGATTATAAAGCAGCCTGGCAGGATGGATTCTTTGGGGTAGTGGCCAACTATTTGTGCCATGCTGTTTCCATTTTTATGAAAAATCAGCCACCTCAGAGGCTCTGATTGTCCTCCACATTCAGTGCTGTGGCTGAAGCAGAAATGCTTCTCTCTTGAAGGTTCCAGCACAAAATGGAAGATAAAACAGAAATTATAACGTAAAATTGAATTGCTAGCCTGCATAAATACACTCAGTACTTAGGAAAGTGCTGCAAAATGCTGACAATGGCAGTGATTTTTTCTTTGGAATGCTGGGATTTTGGCTTGGATTGGATTGCTCTTGTAGTGATGTAAGATTAGGAGTCATCAGCTCTGTCATTGGTAAAATTATCAGGAAATTTTAGCCCTGTGCATCCCTTTCCTTGGGCACCTTTTGCTGAGTACAGGGAGGCTCTGCAAGTCCTATACCCACAGTATAAGGGCACAGATCAAATATTTATTGGCTGCTACACACAGCAGATTTCTAAGCTAAAAACTATTCAGCCAAGCATTAATAGAGTCTGCCCTGTGCTGCCTTGGAGGTTTTCAGCGAGGTGGGGAAAGGTTCTCCTTCATTGCTCCTTGGAGCAGGCTTCCAGCTCCTTGTTGTGGTTTTTCTTTTCCTTAAGATTTTTTGCAAGCTTTTCACAGAAATATTTGTCAATGCCCAAATCTTTGAGCTGGATCTTTGACTCCAGGGGAGGAGATGAAATCCTGCAAGAGTACTGGGAAGAGGAGCAGGTAGGGAGGTTGAAGGGCAGAGCTGGTGATGGAGATTTCAGTGGGGGAGAGAAGGGATGTGGGCTTGACAGCAGCAGGAATGGAAGCAGAAAGACAAAAATAGTCAATAGAGAGCCAGATACTTGGTGGATAGCTGAAACCTAATGAAACAGGGAAAAAAATTCAAGGCTTTTTCAATTAATTCCTTCTTTCCCCCAGGAAACTGGAGAGTGAGCCCAATGATTAATGGTTTCCCATGCCATCAGGATGCAGATCAAACAAAACCAAATCAACTCCCCTGCAACATTATTTTTATGAAATTTTGTCTTACGGCAGCTTGGACCATTATCAATTTGCAGTTAAAAGTTTCATTAAGTGTGAATTTGGTTGTGACTGATACATGTCACAGCATTCTTCTGTGGACTTCACCTCAGGTTGTGAGGACTTTGCTGTTTATTTCTGAGCACCTCAACTCAGCTTGGAGCTCTGGACAGTCACTCACTCTCCTGATTTTAGTAATTGCCTTAATTGCACCTAAAATTGTCCAATTTTAAAACTGACAGCTTTTTGTAAAAACTGCATATACACTTCACTTCCAAGCAATATCAGTGGATCAGGGATATGGGGGTTTGGATAATTTTTGGCTCTTTAGTATTTTTAAACTGCTGGTTCATCCCCTGCAGCTGCCTTGCATTTTATAGGTGCACTAAATTTGTTGACCGTGAAGGGTTGTTAAACAATAGACTGTGATAAAAATAGTTCACTTTGCTGACATTCTATGGTTTTTTTCTAAACTAGCTCCATAAATTACATCAATAAAACTACTTGCACTGATTTATTTTTTTCCTAGCATTTGAGACAGGTAAACTGAATTGTCTCTGTAGGACCAAGAGCAAAAAAGAAGCACATACAAGTGCTACCATATACCTGGTGGTCATTAAAATGAAATAATTTTTTTCTTGCAAAAGTCATTGTTTAAAGATACTGGATTTCCCACACCACTGCTCCTGGAGGATGTGCCCAAGAAACTCTTACACAATATCCTTCCTACAAGGTTTTTGTAGAGCTTGACCCCTGAATACAATTAACAAATTCCTCTATGAAACTGAGGCTGAATGAATTAATGTGATGTTTGACAAGTGAACTGGAAACATCAACTGACCCTGGTGTTTCTGTAGGAATTTCCTTCCCTGGTAGGGTTACAGAAACTTGAGTGTATCATATGTGGTGTGAAATATTATTGAAATGAAACTTGAAATGGTATCATTTAAACAAGAGATACAATTACCTTGATCCAAGAGGTCAAAGAGGAGGCACCATGAGAGATGCTGACAAGTTCAGTGGAGGAAGAGTAAAGGAGAAAATACATTCTCCTGAGTCCAGGAAGAGATTACAATAGTGAGAGGAATATTTAGAGAGCAGGCAGTGCAAGGAAGCTGATAATAATAAACTGTATCATGACAGGCAAGGTCATTTGGAGAAACAACTGCCTGATTATTCAGCTAATCAGAAGAATCAGCCAGGCTCTCTTACCTGCCTGTTCTTCAGCTCCATACAAGGACAGACTTCCTGATAATAAAAGTACCATAATTGCATGGCTACGCTCCTGTTTTCCACGCCTTATCCTTTGGATTGGAGGTGTGAGGTCAAAAAGATGATTGCAGTTGTAAAAGAGGAAGGACAGACAAGAACTGGGTGATGAGTTTTACTTTGAGAATGCTGGGATTTTGGAAATATTTGTATACTCTGTGAGGTTTCTCTGCCTAAAAGGAAAAGTTGTAAAAATTCCAGCCCCAAAATAACTATATTGGAGAATCTCCTTTCCCTCTTTTGTTTGGTTTGACTTCTGAAATGCATTTTTATGGTGATTTTTCTTTGTCTACTTTTTCCCCTTCCACCCAAAGCACTGACCAACTAGATCTGTTAATATTCTCTAACACAAACCAATTAAACATTCGAGTTCAAATCTTCAGCTTCTATTGGTGTTACTCTTTAATATCTTCCTTCTTAACTCTGGAATGTGAAATTTTCCATTATCAGCTAATGTTGTATAAATACCTAACTAGATACTCATGAGCATTTCTCCTCTTTGGATGATATCAATGTTAGATGAATTATTGCTCATCTTATTAATCATATTCTTAGTAGCAGTGTGCTAATTAATGATCCAAAAACTCACTTGCTCCTCATGAAAGTCCTTCCATTACAGTAGAATAGGAGCAAATTAGCAGGTTCCATCTAACAGAATGCCAACAACCAATAAATTAATGAAATAAAAAAGCTAAAAACCAAACTAAAACCACAAAACTCTGGGAAAAACAGAAGATGTTTGAGACGTTCAAACTCTGATCATATGCTGTTCTTTTAGTTTTGCTTTCTTTTTATGTCCTTTCCTTAGAGTATTTGTGCTGTGGCATCCAGACAAAATCTGCCTAATTTCAAAAGGCAATTATGGATATACACATTTTGATAGTTTTTCTTGAAATGCTGTCCTTTGTTCCGAGGATAAAAAACTGCCTCAGCTTGTGTACATAGTGTGGGAAGGGGGGAAAAGTTGACAAGATGAGCTCATAAATCAGTGATGATGAGGAGAAATCTGTCATCAGCTCAGCTGAATTACAAATTGAAAACAGGAATTTCACAGTTGTCAAAAAGAGTATTAATTATGCCAGATATCCACTTCTGTGGCCTGGTTTGAATTTTTGTCATTATTTTCTTAACATGTATGTATAACAAGATGGTTTAGCAGTATATTACAGTAATGTAAAAAATAAATCCGCTTTTTTTTTCACAATTTCATTTCCCTACCTGTGTAATACCATCTTTTTATGAGTCACCCACCTTAACAGTGGTTGTTAAAGCATGTTTGGTGCAAAATTTAAAGACAGTTTTGATCTCTGTCTTTATTTTTCAAGAGCCCATGAAGATTTCCTTTGAGCTGCACCACTGTCTCATTCCCATTACATTGTGAAAGGAAAGGAAAGCAGACCACACATTATTTATCAAGAGTGTCTTTGCTGTGCCTTGGCTTCACAGCTTTTTCTGCTCCAGTGATGAAAATTGAACATAATTCTTATATGAGCCCTCAGAGCAATGAACTGTTTCACCCTTCAGAGCAAAGAAACAGAAACCAATGTAACAGAAAAAAAAAAAAAAAGAGGTTAAAAAGCTATTTTTGGAAAAGTAGGTAAGTGCAGCTGAATCAGCCCCTCCCTTCAATCAGCTCTCAATAGTTTGCTTGGGAAGATGCTGGAATATTACATTTGGCAATCACTGCCTCTGTTTAAGTCTCAATAATGCTTGACATTGACATCCTGTCATGAAGAATTAGTTCAAACATTGGATCTGGAGCAACTCAGGAGGATGTGATATGTATGTAGGTGTTTGAAAAGCATGGATATGGGAAAAAAAAAAAAAAGATAAATTGTTGAAGCTGATTATGTAACTGTTAGTTCCAGTGGTTTGTGAGAGAATGAAATGAATGCAAGGAGGATTAAAACTGAAAATCCACCATGTCTTGACCAAGAGGGTCAAGACAAACATGGACTTACTCCACCTCAGTGAACCTAACGAGTAAAGGTCCCTTGACCAGTTTGCTTTTAGAGAAAAATAATGTCCTTGTACTGGAAGAAGTAGATCTGATGCTAAATTCAATGAGAGTTTTATAAGTACAAAATGACTTTGCAGATATCTCCTGGTTTGTTTTTTTAATGAATCTGTGAAAATTAACTGCTTTAGTCAAGACTTCCTTACAAAAGGACGTCTCTTACCAAATAAAACTTTTCCATTTTTTTAAGATAAACTTAGCAGTAGAAGAAAACTCACTTTGTTTAAAGGTCTGAGATTCAAAAAAACCCTGTTTTTCAGCTGGTCACTACACAATAACACAGAGAAAGGGAAATATTAAAAATACTCCAAAAGTCCCAGCTACACCTGTTCTCTTTGACTCTGTCATTGCATCAACTCATTAATGACACTTAAAATCTGAGGGGATACATGGTTTTCCCATTCTCCACCTCTGAAAGGTAAAAACCTACATAATTAGTTTGTTCTACTTAATTAGGGAAATAGCCTCTCAGGAATTTAAGGCACTCATGCTGTAGGTCAAAATTTTATTGTATTCTGTATATACCTTCCTCTTTTCCCAAAAGCCATCAAAGAAAAAGACAAAAGCACTGTGGTGAAATGATATTTTTTGAGATGCTTCTCCAAACTTTGAGATTGCATTCACTTTCCTTGAGAGGTGATGTGTCTTTGGTCGTTCAGACATAAAAATGGAAGTTGGGATTCCTTTCTGAAGGGTTAAAGAGATCATTTGTCTTTGGAGTCACGTTAGTTTGGCTGCTGGCAAGTCAGAAAGCAAAATGTTTTAGCAGAGGCTTCTAAAGCTCCCGATGAAGGGGCTTTCAGCTGCAGCATTATTATCTGATAGGGCTGAAATCTCTTTGGGATCTTTGCCACTCTTGACTGGGCATCACTGCTGGGCCTTCACCAAGGCTCTGTGGTTGCTAAAGGCAAAACAACAGCATCAGTTACATTAAAATAGATAACTAATGAGGGACTAAAGGAAGTATTTTGTCTCTGTCCTTATAATAGAAACTTATTTTCTCCTAAAGGCTCTCTGTCTTCACTGCATCTGTATTTTTAGCATGGTGGGCACACTCTCTGCTGTTAAAATTAGTTCTCAGAGCTCCAGAAGATGCTGATAAGTATTAACTACTTGATAATATTAAATTGTTTTAAATGTAATACAAGAAATTCAAGAAATTCTTAGGATTAGTCTTATCTCACTGATAGTGATAGCATGGCTGGAACAGAAATATCAAGCAGCATGAATATACATATCCATCTATATATTTATATAGTATTTATAATCTTATATATGCACTTACATAGGGTGGGAGAGGGAGAGGTGCTAGGGGGAGATTATATATGGGACTCACCCTGCCTGTGCTAAATCAAACACTAAAGCTTCAAGGCCAGGCAGTGAAATCATTAATTCAGCTGGGGATTGCATTGGAATGAAGAGATGAACTGCTGCTTTTAACAGTCCTGGAGTGTCCATGTGAAATACAAGGATGGTTTATCCAAATTCCTCATGTGGACTCACAAAGAAATTGATTGGATTCAAACTCTTGGCAGTCCTTGCTCTGAAGTCTGAAAACAAGACAGTTAAAAAAGAATGTTCACAAAAAGACATATTTAATCTTGAATATACCAAGTAATGTTGCTAATGCGTTCTAATCAGCATTTCTGTCTGCTTCCACGTGGGAATAATTTTTGGGAATAACTAATGAAAAAGCAGTAAAGCTCAGGTCATACCAGGCTGTGGTTACTCACACACATGTTCAAAAAAAAGTATCTCCAATCAGAAAATCTTTAGCATTAAATCAGATATATGTATGTATATAAATGTTCTTGTTAATAATATGTCTCTTAGATTATTTCTCTGGATTCATTTATGTCATGGAAAACTTCCAGTGTTCACAGATCGGAGTATTACGTCAGTCTGGATTGAGTCAGAGATTTCATTAAATCCAGGCAATTTTTTCCTGAATTAGGACTGAACAGAAACCTCCTAAAGACCAAACTTTTCCAAATGCTAACTGTGATAGAGATTTAGTGCTAAAGTCACAACTGACGACAACAACAACAAGAAACAAAATTAACATTTTAAAAAAAATTATGAAATGTTACATTCAGAATGCAAATGCAGACACAAAGCATGTCCCAGAGAGATTACAGCCCAAGCAGAAACTGGAGCAAGTGTCTGAAAACCTGATATTACAGCTAAACTTAGAAATTCCGTATATTTGGAAGGCATTCTAGCTTAATATGTGCTTTGAGTAAAAGTGAGCCTTGAGGATGCATTGTACATGCAGGAAATCTGTGCATGAAATTGGCATAAAGAGAAGAAAAAGATTTGTAATAGATAAAAATAAAAATAAATTTAAAAAAAGAGGATATGGCTATGAGGATGTGGATAAATTAATCATAAATTCAGGTCTGTAGCCACCGGCCATAGATATTGAGAGACCCTTTCTGGACTGGTCATGAAGAAGTTTTTGCTTGTGAAAACGTGGAAGGGGATAAAGCTGGAGCTGAGAGAGAGAGAGACAAGGAAGAGATGCTGGTGCCAGGTCTGCAAACAGACAGGATAGGATGGAACAAGAAAATTCAGGTGAGAAAGGTGTGGAGGAAGAATCTGTTTGCATGGGAAGGTGCATAAGAAAGAGCAGCCCAAAGTTGTGAGCCTTGGAGACAAGGAAGGGGAGATTGGTGTGCACACAGCTGTTTGAGGCAGAGGGATAAAAAACCACAGGGAATTCGTGATAAAAATCAGAAGTTTGTGGAGATACCTTTGTGTGTATTGATAGTTAGGGGCTGATCCTTGGCTGGTTAATATCAATCTCCTCTGGAGCCAGGCTGGGGGAGCTGGGGGGGCTCACCTGGAGAAAGGAAGGATCCAAAGAGAGCTCAGAATCTCTTCCAGTGCCTAAAGGGGCTCCAGGAGAGCTGGAGAGGGACTGGGGACAAGGGATGGAGGGACAGGACACAGGGAATGGCTCCCACTGCCAGAGGGCAGCGAATGATGGGATATTGGGCAGGAATTGATCCCTGTGAGGGTGGGAGGCCCTGGAATGGATTTCCCAGAGAAGCTGAGGCTGCCCCTGGATCCCTGTGAGTGTCAAGGCCAGGCTGGATGGGGCTTGGAGCCACCTGGGCTAGTGGAAGTTGTCCCTGAACATGGCAGGGGTTGTAATAAGATGGGCTTTGTGGTCCCTTCCAGCCCAAACCATTCTGTGATTTTGTGATGTGTGAAGTCTCTGTTTGCTTCACTGACCTTTGAATCAGGTCATCACAGAGCTTTAGCTTTCACATCTCCCATCTGAATATTCATATTCTCATTAAAGCATTCTTCCTGATATGTCCTTTGTTGTAATTTTTTTTTTTAATTAAAAATGTTTAATTAAAGCCTACAACAAAGATCAGAGCTTAAAATAATATTTTGGATGTAATTTAACCCTGCTGTACACAATACTGAGTGATTGATTTTGTTTGAGGTATTCTGAAGTCAGCTTTGGCTTTTCATAAAAGTTAATATAGTTCCTGTCACCTCTGTGATGTCTCTCAAATGTCAGCTTACTTGGGCCACATCCAGAGGAAGCACTGCAGTGCTGTCAGGAGAGCTGCCATTCCCTGGGAGGGAGAAAATAAAACCACTTCATATGACAAAAAAAACCCCTCAATATACAATAAAATAGTATTGCTTAGTAGTGTCTTGCCCAGTATATAATTGTTCTGATGAGTAAATTCTTTTCTGAAACAAAATTTCCTTCAGATAATTCTTAAAAATGTTTTCCAGTATGGTGCATTTCCAGACTGCAGGTTGTGAGACGAAGGACTTATTATTTTATATTTAATGGCTTATTCCCAGTTTAGGTCACTTTCAAAGCCCCTTTTTCTGGATAAGGATGTTTCTGGTTAAGTGCCTGGCTGAAGTAGGCATATAAATTAACAGCTCTGCTAGTGCAAATGTATTTATGTGTGATCAATACAGATGAATGATCTGCTTCACCCAAAGTGGTGCCTTAGAAGAATGTGGTTTCATGTATACACAGTATTACCAGATCTGAATCTTTTGAATGCAACTGAAATGTTAAACAAAACACAGACTACAGATATGCAGAGCTTCAATATTTACTCATAAGAAAACAAAATCACGCAATCACAGAATGGTTTGAGTTGGAAGGACCACAAAGCTCATCTCATTCCACCCCCTGCCATGTGCAGAGACACCTTTCACTATTCCAGGTCACTCCAAGCCCCATCCAGCCTGGCCTTGGACACTCCCAGGGGCAGCCACAGCTTCTCTGGACACCCTGTGCCAGGGCCTCCCCACCCTCACAGGGAAGAATTTCTCCCCAGTGTACCAAATGAACCCACCCTGTGGCAGTGGGAGCCATTCCCTGTGTCCTGTCCCTCCATCCCTTGTCCCCAGTCCCTCTCCAGCTCTCCTGGAGCCCCTTCAGGCACTGGAAGAGGCTCTGAGATCTCCCTGGAATATTCTCTTCTCCAGGTGAGCACCCCTCATCCTCATAGCTCCAGCCCTCTTGTCATCCTAAATATCTTACCTTGATCTCCCCTTGTATCTTTTCCTACCAAAACAATCATTTGATAAAAGGGGACAACAAATCCACTGTGTAGTGATTCTTTGGGAAAGATGTCAGTGAGTTGCAGTGCACCATAACCTGTTCCTATTCCTTAGAGTATCTTATTCTAAGCAGAATAAATCACCCCAGCATACTGGCAAGAGCACTGCTGAATGCTGTGTCAATTTGGGGTACAGACTTCAAGAAAGATAAAGTCTAATTGAAAAGGAACATAAAAATAATGATCAAAGACCTAGGGAAAAATCAGATCTATGAGAGGAGATTGAGTGAACTGGTGTTTTGTCTGGAGAAGTGAAAATTGCACCAATTTTTCCTCCAGGTCCTGAACGACAAAAAAAATGCTGCTGCAGAGTGGAATAGAATAAACAGGTTTCATTTTGCTACAGGATGGGAGAAATAGTTCTGGAATAACATTGCAGCAGGAAAGGTTTAGATTAGAATTAAGGACAGTGTAATAGGAGTAATGAGAATACAGCACAGAAGGATTTTGCCTGAGGATGCTGCAAAATCCTTATCAGTGGCGGGTGTTGATAATAGCCACATTTGTCAAGAATGATACAATTGATTTTGACTTTTTGCAGGCAAGTAAACCAGATACATTCTTAAAATGCTTTCCATTATTTTCTTCTGTCATTTTAGCTTCTGAATAACATTGTTTAATATACCTGTATGCATTTTAGAAATGAAGGTATAAAGACATTGCTGAATTAAGCTGTTCCATATCCCTGTTGTCAAACCCATTTGCAATTGTTAAAATTTTAGCCCTGCTCTGAATATGAACAATCTGAGTTGGTGATGCTTTCTTCTGGCAATCTTCCTTCTTTAAACTGATATAACAAACAATCTTGGAATGAAAGCAACAAGAAAAGCAGGGATCAAAAATAGTCCAATTTATAAACGAGGAGGTTAATAAAATAAACCCAGGGATTTACAGCTCTGTCCTACTCTACCTTTATGTTACATTTAAAACAAGGAAATAGAATAAAGCTGACAGCATGTCCTTGTTGCAGTCTCCAATTACACTTTATTTTCAAAATCACTAAGCAATGGTCTGTCTGTGCTGTCAATCAAAGGAATTTCCATTACCTTGAAGAGCAGCTGTGTTCATTCTATCCAAAGTGAATTAGTGACAATATGTGGATGCACTTCCAAGGAAAAGTGTGAGCTCTGAGTGACACCAACTTTTCTATCAAACCTTTCTGTGAGCTTCTCCCTAGAGCTGCCCATGGACCTGCTGAGGGACTGGTGGCCACTCAGGAATTTCACCCCTCAGAATCCCAGCACTGGGATTTCTACACACCAGCTTTATTGTTCCTTCAAAATTCCCTTAATTCAATTTAATGATTTAATTACGTGGCAGCTTGCGTGCTGTTAGAAACTTGTGAATACGCATGCATGCACATATATATTTGACTTAAATATTTGTGTGTGCAGGTTTCTTTAAATTAAGAAAATATTATGAGATGACATAAGTGAAGAAGGCTTAATTTTTTGTAGTAGAATGCAAAATGTTCCAGTTCCTAAAAAGTAATATAATATTGACAGTTGTTTGGAAGAGTCTTAATTCAGTTCAGTTGGAACAAAGGATTAAAATGCTGAAATTCTGGGCACAAACAGAACTTTCTCCATCTTCTGTGCTGAACTATATTTACAGTTAGCAAATGCTTTCTAATATGGAATACAAATCTCTTTTATTCCAAATCGAGCTGATTGCTTCTTATCTTACTCTGCACAGAAGAGAAGACAATTGAACACTTTCCCTTACAGATGACTTGAAAATCTTGTATCGTTTTTCAGAGCCACTTTTGTCTGGAATAGAGTTTCTTATCCCCTGAATATCATCTGATGCAGTTCTAGGGGCTGGTGACACCAGCCTAGATTGAAAGTATTCAATTAGCTCTAATTCAGCCATTTGATATGCTGGTGGCAGTACCTCATTACAAGGAGTTCTTTTTTCTGACATTAAGCAAAACTCTATTTTCAAAAGACATTACTTACCTACTTGAGGAAATTTCTCTGAAGTGGGATGTGAATTTGGAGTGCCACACTTGGTGGGCCTTGCTAGGGAAACTTGTACTGCACAATCAGTCAGAGCTAAAGGACCTTGCTGGAGGTGATTTTAGTTCTTTTAGTGGAATTTACTGCCAAAATTATGGCTGCTTCTGGAAGTAGCTGTTCAAAGTCACATTCAGCAGGCTGCTGCTGTCCTCTCTGGTGGGGTGTGTCCCTGTGTGGCTCAAGACTTTTCCTTCTTGACTCAGAAATGTGAGACCACTCCTTTTCTATCCATGCTCCAGATATCTGGGGGGAGCTGATACTCCCTTGCCAGCATAATTCTGGAGAATCTTCACTTAGCTTTGAAAAATCTGAAGTCAGCCAGATGAATACACAAATTTAGCAGAAACTTCCAGAAAAATGAAGGCTGTAACATCACTAGAGGAGTAGAAACCTTCTGCATGAACCAGACTGTGATCTGAGAATCATGTCTCTTAGTTACCATGGCAGAAGTAAAACAATTTTTTTTTCTTCTCTGATAGCACTGATATGTTACAAATCTCTAACCTCTTTCACAGAGTTCTAAAAAAATGGTCTAATCACCAGTGTTTGTGTTTTATTAGCTGTCTAATAAACCAAGGTAGCCCTTGACAGTGAAAGAAGACAACGAGGTTATTGAGGAGCACTGCATTGATAGCTGAGTATTAGAGATTGGTGTGAGATTTAGCCAAGCCCTTGATGGAGTGATGTGTCTGAGGAAAAAAAAAATAAATCTGTCTCCAGATCCCTCCAGACGTGCTCCAGTTTAATCAGCATCAGCCATGCTGAGCTCCCATCTGTGGAATGAAGCAAAGGGAAAAGCTCCATAACCAAAGAGGTTCTGGTTTCTTGTCAGTCTTTTAGATTCCTGGGGTAAACTCAGACTTGGAAATTAACTGAACTGAGCTACCAACTTCTAGACCTAGGACAGGTCTAGAAATAACCTTTTGGCTGTGAAAGCCTACACAGAATGGGAAGATTGCAATTTATGCTCAATTAGCTTCGTTTCCTCCAGGGCTTCTGTGGTGAGGGGTGAAATCAACTCACCTACAGATTTTGTGGTTTTGGACTCTATTGCCACAGCAGTTCTAGGCCAACCTCCATTCCAGGGGAAAAAAAAAGAGCACTTGATCCATGTTTGGATTGGGAGACATCCTACATTCCCATATGAGATGGGAACAGTAGTGCCAATGCCACCTTCTCCTCAGTGACCCCTGGGTTTGTGCTCTGCCAAAAAATGTCACATCTGAAACAGCCGTGACAGAATCAGCCCAGCACTATGAGCCACCAGTTTGTGAAAATCCATGCAAACTTTGACACTGAATTCAGGTGTAGAGAGTTGGTGCTTTATTAACCACCTCCACTGTATTTAAAACTCTGGTGTCTAAAACTGGGATCCTTGCCTGTGGATCCTCCTACTCCTTGGCAAAGCTACAGAGTCAAGACTGTGTGTCTTGATATAGGTTTGTGGCAAATGCCAAATATGTTCCTGCCTGATTTTGTCATGTCAGCTGCCATTCTGCCTGAAGAACTGTTGAGGAAATGAGGCAGATTTTGACTGTAAAATGCTGAAGTATTAATTCAGTTATCATGCCAGCGTAGGTATCCTTGTAAGATAAGATTATCATAATTAAGAAATTAATACTAATTAAGATCATTAAGATTATTATAGATATAAAGACATTAAGAGACTGGTATTTATTTCAAAGGAGGCATGTGCTTTATGATACATTTATGTTTGTTCAGGCTGAGTTTGTATATAAACCTGCTTTACACAGCATGGGATCTTCCCATTACCCTTCCCTTGCTTCTTGATCCAGTCCTGTAGTGAACTCAGTGCTGAAAATATCATGAGGTTTTTGCTGTCTCAAAGTCTGAAAGTTTTTTTTTGTAAAAATTGTTCATCTATTTTGCTATTGGCATTTTTTCCCAGCTTTCCAGTGACCTTTCTGGCTTCTGCTGGCCCTGCTCAGAAAGTTTGTGCATATATGATGATCTTCAAAGGTCTTTCCAGGGATGACAGACTTGACTGTGACATGTTTTCCTATCCCAGATTTCCTAGGAGGCATCATTTAATTGTTAGCCATGTAATTATGTCTCAAAGTACACAGCTGTCAGTATCTCTTTTGTATGGGAATTAAATATTTTTAGGTCTTGCAATGTGCAGTTTGCTTAATTTTGTGAATGTCACAGCACTCTGGTGTGAGCTAAGCAACTTAGCACATTTTCTGGTAGTCACAGGAAGAACACAAAAGTGATTTAGGTAAAATCCTGTTGCTCTGATCAATCCAAAGCAAGAGGATCAGTGGGCAACTTCTGAAGCTGAACGTGGACATGAACATTTCAGTTAATCTAAGTAAGTCTCCAATCCTGTGCTATAAATAGATGAGCATATATTGCTTCAAAAAATACAGACTTCCTCCAAAAATATATATTTCTTATGAAGAAAACCAGGAGGAAAGAAAGGATTTGAGGCAGGAATGCTGTTTTCTAAGAGGCTTAAAACCCTGTACATTGTTCTCCATTGTCCTCCTTGCCAATGTCACTATGAAGAGAGTTTTCCTTGGTATCTTTCCTTCTGGTTGCTTCAGTGCTCTCTTTTTGCTGTGTAGGCTGTTCCTTTGTTGGCTCCCCAGGTTGTCCATATTTGAAATCACAAGGAGACCAATAGGCCAGGCTGAGAGCTGCTGCTTCATATGTTTGGTGTCACAGCCATTTAGACACTTACAATTTCTTTCAATTACCCAGTTTTATTGGAATCTGTTACTGTGGTCTGCTAGCCAAAACAAGGACTTCACTAAAAAAAAATAATAAATTGCTGGCTAATATTATTTGCATGGTAATTGCTTTGCAGTGCCTATTAAATCAATGTTTCTGGCACAACTCTGTGATAGCAGTAGCACAGATATTAATATTCTATGACAAAAAGCTTTTCTCTTTTTTTTTTTTTTTTTTTAATTAATTGCTATTTTCCCATGGGAAGGTTGGGTGGGAAATGGATCTGTTGTTGCCCTCAGCTCGGTGGGATTATGATGAGGATCATTACACAGGCTGGGAAATCAGCGATGTTTGCAGATGTTCAGGGAGATGTTTAATGGGACAGGGTCGGCTCTGTGCTGAGTTCTTGTACCTTTATAGCCCAGCTGATGGGCACAGGAGGAGAAAATCCAAGCTGTTTCCAGCTTGAAAATACCTGCTGACATGTGCTGTTCATCAAATGCCTGCTGTGCCTCCTCAGCACCCTTGATCTGCACGTGTGCTCCAGTGCAGCACCTTCCAGCCAGGCTGGGTTTGCTCTGTGCCTTCTCTGCGTGTTGAGAACATTCCCAAACAGTGGGACACCTCCTGATGAAATGGACTCCTGGCCATTCCACGCATAACAAAAGTTTCTGGATTTCCTTCTGGGATGTGCAGGCAAGAAATGAATGAACCCCAGGTAACTCCCAATATAGGATGGATAAAGCTCGTTGTTCTATCTCAGTTTAATTCTCCCTCCAGAGTGGTGGTTATATTGAAGATATGTTGTCTGAGAGAGTCTTGAGAACCTGACTGCATTTGTTAGATCTGCTCACAAGCTCTAGTTGATTAAGTAAGACTTTGGTAGTATTTGGGATTGTGAAAAACCATCTTACAGCAGCAACTTTAAATTTTATCATGGAATCACAGAATGGCTTGTGTGGGAAGGGACCTTAAAGCCCATCTCATTCCGGCCCTGTCTGTGGGCAGGGACACATTCCAATAGCTCAGGTTGCTCCAAGGCCTGTCCATCCCAGCCTTGGACACTTCCAGGGATCCAGGGGCAGCTGAAGCTTCTCTGGGCACCCTGTGCCAGGGCCTGACCACCCTCACAGGGAACAATTCCTGCCCAGTATCACATCCATCCCTGCCCTCTGGCAGTGGGAAGCTCTTCCCCCTTGTCCTGTCCCTCCATCCCTTGTCCCCAGTCCCTCTCCAGCTCTCCTGGAGCCCCTTTAGGCCCTGCAAAGGGCTTTGAGCTCTCCCTGGAGCTTTCTCCTCTCCAGGTGAGCATCCCCAGCTCTCCCAGCCTGGCTCCAGAGCAGAGGGGCTCCAACCTTTGGAGCAGCTCTGTGGCCTCCTCTGGACTGGCTCCAGCAGCTCCAGCTCCTTCCCAAGCTGGGAATCCCAGGGCTGGGGCAGCTCTGCAGGTGGGGTCTCACCTGAGCAGGGCAGAGGGGCAGAATCCCCCTTTCCTGGGTGGGCTCTGGGCTGGGGCAGGCGCAGCTCTCACCCTGCAGCACCCCCAGCTCCTTCTGCCCAGGGCTGCTCTCCATCCATTCCCCACTCAGCCTTGTCTTGGTGCCTGGGCTTGGCTCATTCTGAGCCAGCACCCTGCACTTGGCCTCGCTGAAGCTCCTGAGGCTCTCCCAGTTCCTCTCTCAGCCCTTGGATCCCTGCTGTGCAAAGCCTCCTGCTTTAGACATTCCTAAGGTGCTTCCTACCTAAGCTCTTTTCTCTGGAGTGCATCGTTTCACACCAATATTTTTATCTGCCGTGATTTAAAAATGTTGCTGGAAAGACACAATCACATATTTTCTGTATGATTTTTTTTTTTCATGCTCACAGGAGTCAACTGTAATTTGTAGCTACTTTAATTACTTATTAGGCATATATAACTGCCAATCAATAATTTAGATACTTTTGGCTCACACGCTTTTGAAAGGAGCTTGGTTTACGAAGAGTGAACAAATATACCATTCCATCTGTTAGCCAAACCACCTGGCACAAAAATCATTTGAGGCATAATTATGTAGTTGGCAAGAATTAAAAAAAAAAAAAAAAAGTGATTTCTAGAGTTTTCATCCCAATTGATGCTTTACTTCGTAGTGATGGAAACCTGACTAATGCAGCAATGGACCAGTATTTTTTTTTTTCTTTTCACACCTCTGAATAAAATAACTTGTGTTCACCTTGCAAAAAATGCCTGACATGACAAATATAGGAACCAACAGAGAGGCGTGAAGTAATCCTGAGCCTAATCACAGGAAGGGAATGGGAGCTGGCCTGTTCCTGCAAGCAGTTGAAAAGAGTCACGTAGGAGGTTCATCATTGTCCTTTTAATCTCTGTAGGAAGAGACTTGGGACAATTTGGGAAATGATTTTTTCCTTCTTGGTGGCATTGCAAATGTTTTGGTTTTTTTTTTTTCTGAGCTCAGGGTTTTACAAGATTGCTACATCTGCAAATCTGTTTTCCTATTTCAGTGACAAAATTCCTTCTTTAATCCTCTGGAAGCACAGAATACACACAGAAGAGACATAGCAAATAACATTTGCCATGTACAGAAACTTGAATTAATTTGGTAATGGAAGAGCAAATTGCTTACATCATTATATACAAATCTTTTGAATAATCTGTTATCTGACTATTTTTAATGAGCTCACATTACCAAGACACACTGAATATGGGTTTGTTCTTTAAATTTAACATGTGAGAAGTCAAAATGTGCCTCGTTTGTGATTTTATTCTTCACTTTCAGTTGAACAAATTAATTATTCAAATTAAATTAAGGGTGCTCTGAACTCCATCTGAGCCACCATAGGATACAACAAGGCACCATCTAAGATAATCAACAGGTAATTTCAGAATAATTTATAGAAGGGCAGCAGTCCTGCTTTAATTATTAAAATGCATACAAGAGTGCATCGTGTCTTACAAGCCTTAATTAAAAATACATTCTTAGGCAATTTCCTAGCAAATCACCTTAGAAAGGATTAATATTTTCCCCTATCAAATACATATATTTACCTGCTGCATCTTAAAAATCACTGCTGAGGGTGACAACTGAAGAACAAACTGAGAAAATTGAAGTGATGGAAGGATTTTTACAAGAGGCAAATAAAACTCCTTGTGACTTCTCATCTGCCTTACAAGCCTGGTACACTGAAATTAATTAGCTTGAGGATGAAATAGATGCAGCTGAAGGATGTTCACTTCTGCTCCAGGTTTTTTTCTGTTTTTTTTGGGGGGTTTTTTTGGTTGTTTTTTTTTTTTTTTTTGCTTTGGTTTTTTTTTTGTTTGGTTTTTTTTGGTGGGGGGTAGAATGTTCAAATTTAACAAAGCACCCAGTTCTGACAGTGTTTGGTGTTGCCTCAGACAGAGACAGGGCTGAGCTCTGCTCAGGGCTCACAGCCCCTCCCTGCACCCAGCTCAGCATCTCCTCCCCTCTCCTCAGTCCACAAAGTGTTCCAGGGGAGATTGTTAAAAAATAGCAGCAGAAAATGGTCTGTTGTATTGAATTATTCAGGAAAAAAATCGTAAAAATGGGGATTCTTCCAGTTTTAGTGCATGTCCTACAGAAGACAGAGGAAGACTAAGTGACCAAGAATGACCTGTGTGTGTTCAGAATGTGGGGGTGTGAAGGGTTCACCCAGCCTCAGTTTCCCCAGGTGTGCAGGGTGGTTGGAAACACAGAAATTCAGTGACTGGTCCATGAGTAAGAAATATAAAAAAAAAAAACCAAAAACATTTCCACTGCATGATACACCCTGTCCCAGATGCTGTTCCTAAAACAGTATCGTTTTTAATCTAAAAAGTTTTAGAGATGTATGTACCAAATTAGTTCCATGCTCCCATTTCTGTTACTCTGTTCCTTGTTTTTAATGTCTTTTTTTTTTTTTTTTTTTTTTTGCATCGGTGATGTCTTGTACAGTGACTTCCAAATGTTTTTATTTTTTTAATTTTTTGATTGTTCCTGATGCCAGGCTGTGCGTGGCCCCTGTCACACTCTGTATCCCCTTCTTGCAGGCAGGTACAAAAAAAATAAAAAAATAAAAAAATCCATCTGCACAACAGCTTGTGCACTGAGTGATGACAAGAAACAACACAGGAGTGCAGCAGGCAGTTTAATGAGGAATAGAAAATAATAATATACGGTGAAGCAACATGAAATTGAACGGGGAGTAAAAGACAAGGGTGTGTTCTTGCTCTAAAGGTGGTTTGGGTGCCTTTGCAGCAGCCGGTGGGGACTGGCCACTAGAGGGGAGGTGGATCCACGTTTTGCTCTCCTGCCGCTGTTTTTGGGCTGCTTTCTTCCCTCCCTCCTCGCAAACTTTCCCAAATCATTCCTCCTCTCACCTGGCAGGAATTTATCCTTATCTTACATCCTTTTCTAACTTAGCCTTCACAGAGTTTTCTAGCTGAAGCCATAGGAGTGGTTTCTATCACACTATTTACTTTCTTGAGAGCTGTTCCATTAGAGATGTTATTCCACTTTTCTTTTTTTCTCTTTTTTTTCCCCCTCTCTGCACACTGGGCAGAGGTTTTAATGCAATACCCTGGAAGACAGTTGTCCAGTTGTTGACTATAACTTACATCAGCGAGGCCCAGATGAACAGTTTCCCCTATATCTTGCTTTGTAGTTGACAATTCAGAATTTCATCCATCAAAGCTTATATAAGCTTCAGCCTTTGGAAGTCCCTTTGCACATCCACACAATTTCCATTATTTTTCACAATATAAATAATCTGTCATGTGAAAAATACCATCTATTTCCTGATCATAGCTGAGATGATTCAGCAGTCTCGGCCCTGGGACTACACTGTGCTCCATTTTTTCCATGTATGAATAAAAGGCCACTGTATTTTTGAGTTCCTACCTAGTTTTATATGACAACAGAGCTTGTCTTATTTATAGGAAACTAAATATCCTGTCAAAAGCTCTTCAAAAGTCCAAATATGATTTGTTGTTTTAAATTCCCTAGTGCTTTATACAGGCCTTCATTTCCCAATTTCTAGTACCTACAAAAAAATTGATCTGATACAGATTTTAGCTTGTTTGTTTCAAGTTTGATTTTCCAGGGCTTATTCATCAAATCCTCATTAAGAGTTTTCATTAATAGCCACAGCTTGACTCCTGTGCTAATGAAAAATGACAGATTGGGGCTGGAGTATCCTACATGGTGGGAAAAGAGAACCAGGGGAAAAAAAAAGAGTTTTCAACTCTTATTAGGAAAGATACTGAGTGTAACTTCATAAAACTAGTCAGGGATCTTTTTTGGGAAGTTCTACATTTTACCAGCTTGAATAACCTAATGTCATTCCCAACAGTTGCTAGAATCAGAGAAACAGACACACAAAGCAATATAGGAAGGTTTGCTTCAGTCTAGAAGTGCCACCCATCAAGAAAACAACTTTTGGTTTAGCATATTCCCCATGAAGCCAAAGCACAATCTCCATGGGTTCAGTTCTGTGCATGACAGCAATAAAAAAGCAATTTTTTTTTTTAATCTACCAAAAAGCCAATCATGACAAAGGCAAGATGGACACAGGAATAAGCCCAGGGTTCAGCTCCCTGGGACTTTATGGATTTCTATTTCCCACTGGAGATGTAAGTTTTTATAAGTTCATTTTGTTATCAGAAATCACCACAGAGCTTTGTTATCACCTAGTGAGGGTCAGCTGTGTTGGTTATCACCTAAATCTCGACTCATCTCTTATGAGCACTGTCCCCTTTACAATTTTACCCTCTATTTTGTAGCAGTGATTTCTTCTATCCCATGTAATCCCCTTTTTTTTTTTCAGCTGGTGCTCTGTGCCCTCCACCTTCCTCAAGGACTGTTCCACACAGTTTTGTGGGTTTTCCCCAGAGAGAGCATATCAGCTGCATTCCTCCTGCTTGTTCACTGTCTCCATGATTTCTTCATCTCTCAGGCCATAGCATGCACATCCAATTTATTAGACTACAGCAATTACATAATAAATTTGTGGCATCCAGTTGTTATTTGGGAATTTGATCTGGCAGGAGCAGCAGGTTCTGGGGCTGTTTGGAAAGGGAGTTATGGTGCAGGGGGAAGGTTTGTGAAGGTGGAGGCAGCTGAATTCGCTGGTAAAGAAACAGAAAATGTCCAATATGGAGTGACATTTACATGGAATTAAGGTAAACATTTGACATCCAGTGGCCTCTTTAGCCCGAGAATTGCAAACCTTTGAGCAGCAGCCACAAATTTGTTTGCTGTGGAAAAAAAATTGCATTGGGAAATAATGTGGATCAGAGAAGTAAATTTTCTGTCATTATGAGCTTTATTATAGAGCCGAGTTAAAAAAAAAAAAGAAAAAAAAAAAGAGTGGGCAAAAAAATCCCTAGATGGTTTATTTCATTATTATTAACATTTTTTTTAATATTTACCAGGCTCTCTAAGCAAGCAGGGCTGTCAGAGAGGCACTGGACCACAAAGACAGATCCAGGTTTACTCTTGGGAGCTCACTTTACCTCTCATCCTGCAAAGAGGGTTGATAGCAGACATGTTTCAAAGGGCTGACAGTTGTGAAAAGGCTCAAAACCTCAGGAATTCAATAGCTGTGTACTGGTCTTGCAGGTTAGTTTGGGATTTTCAGGGCTCTCCTCTTCCTCCTCCCTGTCCTGTTTTTTTGGTTCACCCTGCCTGTGAGGCTCTGGGAATGAAAAATGTGAGAATGGGTAAGAAGGGTTAAAAATTAGAGGGAAAGTATATCTTTTGAAAGGAATTCAGAAATCTGTTTTCAGTTTGAGTCCCCCAGCTCTCAGGAGGATGTTTGCTCATACCTGACTGTAACCACTAGGGTACAGAGGTGTGCTACTGCAGGAAGATCTGCTGTACATAAACTGCATTTTTTTTCATTGGATCAGCGCTTAAATCAATTTGATGTGTCCATACATATTTTTTTTTTAAATCCTAGTTTTTTGCCAAAAAATTTTCAACCCTCCCTCCGGTGTCGTGCTCTGTTCTGCTCTTAGGAGAAAAAGCACAGCAGCAAAAAGGGCCAGATTAAAGTTGGTAAGAAATGAATATCTGGGCTTAGTGTCTCATCACGTCAGTCAAAGAAATCTGCTGTGCCAAAAGTGATAATTCAGTGATGAAGTAGATTTTTCTACTTACCTATTGCCTTTGAAATCTTAGATTTAGTCTTTGTTAGCTCAGAAATTGAAGGGAATTGGTCATGTTCCCATAGCACCCGTGCTGAAAGACAACTTTCTGGCAGTAGTGCCTGTGTATGGTGAGGATGTGAAGAACACGAGAGCAGGGAAATGATTTAAAATAAAAGTGCCTTAGCAGAATAGTAGGTGCTGTTTGCCAAGCACAGATGTGCACAGTATTAATCCTTTAGCACTGCCACCTAGCTCTGATTTTTATCAGCGATGTGCATATTTGGATTTTTAGGAAGAGGGGAGATGGTGGGAAAGGTGAAAAGCTGGTGTTTATTTTCGACTGAATTTCTTCTCTTGTGATGCAAATCTGGGACTTGGAGCTCAAACTCCTTTCAGTGCAGCCTCTTCCCTTTGACTGTTCCCCCAGCTATCACCCCAGCAAAGGGAGTAAGAACAGTAATTGCTTTAAAACCTCAGGAATTGTGCCTGAATGCCAACAAGTGACGTGATCTTAATAATAAAAAAAAAAAACCCAAAACAAAACAAAAAAAAACCTCAAAAAACCCAATTACCCTGTTCTCACAGAAATACAGATTTCATTGCAAATATGTTCACTTTAGAGCAGACAGGGTGCAGTAAAATTACAGTGCTCTGCAGCATTCATCTCAGCTCTTCACAGCCACCCACCCAATTACAAGCTGTGTCTTGCCAGCAGAAGACTGTTGCTTGGTTTCTGTATTATTTTTATAGCTTTGCTTTCCTCCCCATAACTTTAGAGGTAGGCTGTGCTTACTCCTTTCCTTTCACCAGGTTTTTCTTCTGCTGTTAAAAAAAAAAAAAAAAAGGCTGGTATGGAAAGTCTTTCGCATGGCTCTAAATGTGATTTGATTTTTAATGTAGAATATGCTCTGAATAGTTGTTTCTAATACCTTAATAGCTCTGGTTTATGTCAGTAATTATATGAAAGGTTAATCTTTAAATCACCAGCATTTCCTAAATTCCTAATCAACTTCATGCTTGGAAAGGAACTCACATAAATGCTCAATTTGTTAATATTAGACTGGGTTGGGCAGGTCAAGGCAAAGCATAACCTTGGTGCATAATAGTAAATTGAACACAGCAAAAATATCTCAGATCTGTTTGTCATTAGAGCTGTGAATGTGAAAGCTGACTATGAGTGTAGATATAATTAGCAGGAGAATCCGCAGTAGCTCAAGATCATCCATCCCTCTAGATGAGGGTTTCTTAAAAAAAAAATAAATATATATATATATTTTGGGTAGAAAATTCAATTTTTTTTAGCAAGTCTCTGTTGAGCTGTGACTAGGATAGCTAAGAAGTCCAGCCCAAAGAAGTGGTGGCAGAGGCAGAGCCCAGGAGCTGGGCAGGCAGAGGGAGGGATGGGGGCACTGCCAGGGGAGAGGAGGTGCTGGAGGAAATGACGGGGCTTGGGAAGCGTCTGCTGGGAAGGGCAGGGCAGAGACAGCCATGCTGGGCATCTTCCTTCAGTCCCTGCTGCTGTCCTTGCCACAGCCCGAACGTGGGAGGGGAAGGCACGGGGAAATCTCATTTTTCCATGTGTGCACAGTGCCCCCCTTGCCTTCTCACCAGCTCTCATCTTCCTTTCATCCCGTCCCTTCACCCCTTCCTTTTCTCTCTCCTGCTGAATGGAGCTATTTAGTGGTGTAGCCTCCTTTGCAGAAGCTGTTTCATCCCTGCTTGCACAGTTTTTAAAACTGCTTTCTCCACCCACCCTCAGTCGTGGTTTTTCATCTGTGCTGTTTCTTTAGGTTAACCATCTTTACAAAAGGAAAAGGCAGAGGAATCCAGAAACACCCTGAGTTTGGCTGCCATTACTCCAGTCTTTCCTCTTATCTTTTGTCTCCTCTTAATTTCATTATTATCACTGCTATTATTATTATAATAGCACTAGAAATGAGCTTCCTCATTAAACACTCCCTTTTTGCCATTCTGAATACCACTGTAGAAGCTGGAGGGGGGAGGAAGGGGGACTCAGTGAGTCCTTTTGCTGTTAATGCAGAATGAGACTCACACAAGGAACAAATGTAGTCCATCTCAAAAGCAAATGAGGGTTGTTTGGGTTTTTTTTTATCAGCACTGAAGATTATCAAATAGACTCGTTTCAACTACCCCTCAATGCCTTAGCCATGAAAACACAGAGAATATATTAAAGCATACAAAAATGCCCTTAGGGATGGTTCGTGGTGACACAGGTAGGCAGGAGCTGGATCAGCCTGGTCCAGAGCAGCCTTGCAGTCACCACAGGGAAGGGATCATCCCTTGGCCTCACCCCCTGCAGCACCCAGACATGGCAAAGGAGGGAATTGGCACCTTTAACAGAATTTCTTTGTATTTTATATTTTCAGGCCAGAAACAGAATGTGGTACATTAGCATTGATTCTGTGGTTTCATACCATTTTTTTTAAAAGTAGTAGAGAAAGGAAGGAAAAAAAAAAAGGCAGAAAGGAAAATAAATCATCCCTTATATACATTCAAAGCATACACAGCAACAGTTCCTTCAGCACTGGGTGCACTGTGAGTGGGTATTGATGTTAGCAGCAAGAGAATGCATATTAGAGATCTGCAACCCTGGTACTGCTAACCAGCTTCAGGAAAGGTAGTGCTTTTGCTTGCCTTTCACCCTGTCTTGTGTGCAAAAAGACAGTTCAATTTTTTAAAAAAATAATGTTAATTACCTAATTATAAAAGGGAGATTAGTGCTATTAAGTGAAACATCAAAAAGGGAATATTTAAAATATTTCCCTTCCTTTGATATTCCCCAAGCATTTCATAGACAAAACACTGTTCACAACTCACTCCAAAAGCATATTTTTTTCATTTTTTTCTTTCTTTTGATTTTGGAGCCATTTAATAGGCCAGAATAAGGGCATCAAAAGAGAGGGAATAACTTATCTCTGGGCAGTTGTTGAACATGAAATTTGGAAGAAAGAATTGGGGAAAATCTGTCCCTGCAGTTGCTCTAAATGCAGTACAAATATAATAACTCTCATATACACCAATGCAAGTAGCCTGGAGCAGGATGAATAACTGGATTTGCAATAGCTGGATTGAAGTGACATACAGGCTCTTTTATTTCTTTATTACCCACACATCTTTCATGTAAAATTTCAGCCTGGATGTGGGCACCCTGTGGAGTGCCTTCATGCCATGTAGCAGCAGTGACACCCTCTTTTCTCCAACAAATATTCAGAGGGTGTCAAGATCTCCAGAAATCCTCTGGGGATCACCAGGAGGTTGTCTCTAGAAGGGATTACCCTTAGAAAAGATTTCCACGTGAGGATTTTGAAATACATCCTTTAATAAGTGCTGTGCTCTCCATGGAGGGATCCATCCATCATCCTGCTCAGGGTGGAAAGCCACTGGTGGGCATCACCTCTCCCCAGGAGAAGTGGCAACAGGCAAACCCCAAATCAGCTCCCACTCAAGAAATCACTGCGCCTTCAAAGAAAAATTCTCTGTTCCGTTTCCTTGGGCTGTCAGTGTGAGATGCGTGGAGCACAGAGGTGAATAAATTCCAAAGGCAGAATTGCTCACGTCTTTGCAAACATAACTGGAGGTTGCTAACACCAATAAACAGCAGGGATGACTCCAGAGGGGTGCAGTCACTCGTGTGTTTCAAATACAACCCACAAAAATGCTAAAAATACACCGAGATACAACCACGGGATGATTGTTTGTTGGTATCAGGCTTGTCTCAGGTTCACAGGGGCAAAACCATGACTGCACCAACACATTTCCTGATAGCAACAGGGGGTCATTATCAAAAATAAAGCCAGTTCATATTTTGTTTTATCATATGCAGACAGTATTTGAACAACCTGGGTTGATTTTGGAACCTTCCTGGCAAGTGGCTGTAACCAAGTGCTGCCTGGGGGCTTGGGGAATACACAGCCCAAAGTTAGAGAGCCAAATTTTCACAGTTAAATTCCCTATTGATTTCAGAGAAGGGTTTAATGGGGAAAATAAATACAGCTAGGCCCTCAGCTAGCATGGCATAAAGTACTTTTGCTTCAAACATGGTCAGGACCCCAAAGAGAAGAGGGGCTCTGTACCTTCCCCCTGCCCCTCCTGTTAGGTTTGTACGTGCACACTCAACTCCTCAGGTCGCTTGGGAGTTTCAGGATGGATCAGGCCCTTGTGGGCTTGAGGCACAGAGAGAGAAATGTGCATTTGTTTAAAGAGAGAAAAGCCTGGGTTTAACAGTGCTTGCTTGTTTGAGAGCTGTGGGTGAATTTGCAGTGGCTTTAGGGAAAAAAAAAAAGCAGTTGATTTTCATTAAATTTTCTGTGAAACTGTCCTCTCCTAGTACATAATCTCATTGCTTTCACAGATGACATTACAGTCCTACTGAGTAAAAGTTTTGATTGCCAGACTATTTTTCATGTTTTATAATAAACAGTATGAGATGTACCAAATAGAGGAAAATAAATTCTGACTCCTTAAAAAATAGCTTTAGTTGAAAAGAAATAAAAATTTTACTCTTTACATTTAAAATTAATGACTAAAACCTGCTATTCAAGAAAAAGATTATTTCTTCTGTGCATGCTTTTCTGCTTTATAAGTCTGCTGTACCCTTGTAAGAGTAGATAGCACTTCAATGCAATGAAAAAGGAAAAAAAAAATCTGTGTTACATTAAAATACATGTAAAATTCTGGGATTGCTCCTCTCTTGGTGGTAACCTGAGGACAGAGAAACATGTACAAAGCAGAGAAATGTCACCCAGTTCATTATCCATAACATTTTATTTGCATGTAATGCCGTAGGAAGAAAATTTCAAGATGCTCTGCCTGACGTTATAAAACTCCCTCATCGTCAATTAGTGTGAGAGGAGCTGCTGAAAAGATCAATCGGTTGCTTGTTCACATTCTGGAATGAAAAACCCAAAATACAAGGAAAGGAAGCCTTTATTTAAGGGCAGTCAGATAAAACAGCTGTGGGATTCTACATCATGAAATCACTGCTTATATCCATCAATGCCATTTTTCAGTCCTTGGTAAGGAGGGTACCTCTGCCTCCAGCCTCTGCAGAGGTTTGGGGTTGTTTTGTTAGTGGAGGCTGGTGGTGGAAGGGAGGGACACGAGCTGTGCTTTGCCAGTGCTTTACTACAGGACCCAGAAGGGTGCTCTGAGAACTCTCTGTCCTACCCTGACAGTGCTTTTGCTCTTGAGTTTCACCACTCAGACCCAAATAATTGCTTTTGCTCTTCTCCGTTCACCATAGCACCACAGGGCACAAAGTGAGGGGGTCTTTGCTATTGGTATAGCTCAAAACAAGCATAAAAGTGGTAAATGCAAGTAAAAACCCTTAAATTTAGCACTTTTTTTGGTTTTTTTTAATATTAAAGAAAATTCTCTAGAGCACATTTTGGCAGTGTTTCACTTGCTTGGGTTTTGTTGGTTGTTTTTTGTTAGTGAGTCTTCACAATATAATCAGTTTTGATACAAAATACTTTCAGGGGTTACAATGCAGTTTTTATGGATCTTACAGCAACTAACAAGTGAGCTGTACTTAAAAATCCTCAGAAATCCTGTCCTAGTGACACAGTCAAAACTTCAGCCTTTCTGAGCTGCTCTGGCTCTTTGTACTGATGTCCAGTTACAGGTAGAACATTAACAAAAATAGAATTCCAGTGTCATGCTTCATATCTTCAGCAACATGATGCACGTGAATGTGTGCTAATTACAATGGGAAGCCACCTGGGTCATTTTAAGCTTTCTATTTAGCGTGGCTTCTTTGCTCCTCGACTTTTCATTTCAACACTCAGCAGGAAGAGAGAGGTTAAACTGTTGCATTTTGTATACAGGGAGCCATTCATGTAATATACACCAGTCTGTAAAAACTGTAAATGCTATTTTTTTTTTATTTTAAACAGTTTCCTTAGTTTACAAAAGATCAATAATTGGTACCTTTTTTACACTCTCGGATTCCTGAATATTGACAGATCTTCAAAGGGAGTATTAGCATATGAAACCTTAAGATTGGCTGTCCTGAAGGTTTTTAAGACACGATAAAGCTAAAATATCAAGTCTCTCGGACAGCCCCTCTTAAACAATTTGGGCATGGGTGCACGTCAGAAATCACCAGGAAAACCCAGCAACCTCCCTCCCCCCCCCCACCCTGTGCCACTGTCTGCCTGCACGCTGTTATTTGGTTGCACACTGTTTAAATCCCAAAGGAAAATCACACCTCGCATTCCCTCGCTGGCTGCTGGTGACAGGAGCAAGATCCGTACTCATTAATGATCACCAGGGCTCCCTCAATGTGGTTGGGTTTGTAATCAACGTAATACTCCTGGGCCGACATGGCAGCCATTTGGTGCATGGTCTGTTTTTGCTTCTGCTTCCTGCGCTGTGTGACAAAGCACTGTCTTAGTTGCCTTAAGCCGGCTGGGAAGCACTTCCAGGAGACATACAACACCAAAACCACGATGAGGAAGGAAAAAATCAGTGCCATGGTGCCCGTCACCACCTTGTGAATCTGCACGGCGTTCTCGGAGTTCTCGCCGGGCATGGTGATGGTGACGGCGTACGTGGTCCGGTCCTCGTCGCCGTCGGGCGCGTCGTAGGCGGCGGTGGCCGAGCCATAGCCCAGCGTCTGCTCGCTGTTGTTGGTCACCGGGGAGAAGGTGTTGACGCTCGTGGGGTCGGCGTCCTCGCACAAGTGGAAGGCGTACACGGCGTCCAAAACATCCTCTCCCTGGGCGTACTCGGGGGTGGCACAGAGCAGGTTGCTGTCGTAGCGACCCTGGAAGTTGCTCAGCCAGGAGGCCAGGGCGCAGACGTTCCGGCTGCAATCCCAGGCGTTGGCGGAGAGGCTGATGCTCGTGAGGGACTTCCAGGAGTCGAGGACTCGGGAGTCGATGTAGGTCAGCCGGTTGGAGTCCAGCTGCAGGGATTTGAGATGAGGTACACTTTCGAAAACGTGAGGTTCGATGTATTCGATTTCGTTGCCGGAGAGATCCATCTTTTCGAGTTGCCATATCCAGTCCAAAGTGTTTACTACGATGGTAACTTTATTCCTTCGCAAGCAGAGGGAGTGCAGGGAGATGAGCCTGGGAAAATGGGCTAAATTCACTTTCACCAAGTCATTGTGCTCAAGGTGCAGCTCAGTGAGTTTGAACAAGCCAGCGAAAGAGTTTCGAGCCAGGCTCTTTAACTGATTGTATCCTATGTCTAGAAACTTCAGGCTGCGACAGTCCTGAAAAATTCTCACTGGCACGAACTTGATGGCGTTCGACCGCATGTGCAAAGTTGTCAGTTTTCTCAGCCCGTGGAACAGGTCAGGCTCCAAAGACTGCAGGTTGTTGTACGATAAATCCACACTGCGCAAGTTTGGCATGGGGCGGAAAGTGGTGTTGGGCAGTTGGGTTATTTTGTTGGAACTCAGGGTGAGCTCTTTAACTCGCCGCAATTTTTGAAAGGCATTCCCCTCCACTGAGCAAATGTGATTGTGATCCAGATAGAGCCACGTGAGCTGCATTAACCCTGTGAACTGTCCATCATGCAGCTCTGAAAGGCTGTTGTACCGCAGAGACAAGCCCATCATGCCCGACAGGTTGCGAGGCATCTCTGTGAGATTCAGTGATTCACAGTACAAAAGCCTGCCCTCACACCGACAGAGCTGTGGACACCCACTATTCACAGCTGGAAGCATTTTAGAAAAGATACCCAGCGTACACAATATCAACCCCGGGGGCTTCCTCAGCAGCCAGTTTAAACAGAGACCAATAAGAAGGAAATCCATTAGCAAGAATATTTCCAAATATGCTTGAGAATGTCCATTGAGTCTTTTCAAATTCTACATCATATTTTATTTAAGGGAGGAAAAAAAAAAAAAAAAAAAGGCAAACCAACGAAACAAAGCCCGAAAACCAAAGCAAAACAGCAAACAGAACAAACACAGAGGCAAATATTTCACTTTACAGCATGCAGGAGCTGTGCAGCATTAAAGTTCACAGACATTCAAAGGTAAAATGATAGTGATTTTGTTCATGTTAAATGCTGCAGCAAAGGAAAAAAAAAAATCTTTCTTCATGAAAGAATTTAATTAAAAAGTGTCTTACCCACCCTTTTCCAGAGAGTGACAACCTCCATTCAGTTGCTTCCTTTGTGTTTGGACTAATTATATGCAGAGCTAAAAAAGACCCCTCTGTGCTACAAATTCAGTCCCTTTCAATGTTGTGCAAGGCTGGCAAGCTCACAATGTCTCACTTCGCTTCTGCTCAACGAGCGAAAGGCTTGTCCAGCTAGCTTTTGAGCTGCCTCCTAGGACCTGCAAGTTTCAGAACTATGTACATGAGCTTGATCTTCTCCTTCTCCCTCTGTCTTTTCCTCTGCAGTTAACACTGTGGCGTGAAAAAAACTCCAAACTCTTTACTAACGACTCCACAGGATTTGTCAATCTGTTTAATGTCCATCATTTGCAACGACCATGGACCGGCACAACCTTTACTCCAGAGAGAGGTTACCATTCATTCACAGACCGGCTAAGGGTCGCTTTATTTCCCATTCTTTGTTCGCTTTGCTTGTTAGGTGATGCTTAGAGCAGAGAGAGACAGCAAGAATCCCTTCCCTTCAGCTGAGCAGTATGTTGCTAGAGCATGCAGAGGCACCCAGTGTTCACTGAGTGTCGTAAGCTGCTCATGATTGTACGCCTGCACTGTGCATCTCAGACATGGGCAGATTGAAAAGGGGTGGGCATAAAACCAACATCGGAGCGAACCAGGAAAGTAATATATGCTCTTTGATGAAATGGAAAATACTTTAAGCCTATCTCGCCATTTCTCAAACAGGCACGCACACACAGCCGCACAAATCATCAAAAGCGAGGCAGTGCTAAGTAGGAAGCTTGAGAATTAGGATTCTTTCTCTTTTTTTTTTTTTTTTCTCGGATGCTTTTGTTTAAAGTCTGAATTTATAAGCTATTAGCCGGGAGAGGGAGAGACTCGATTACTTGGTTTGGGAAGGAATATGTAAACCAGTCTCTTTGGATTGCTTTTTCTCTCTAATTCCGATGATAAGATTTGCTTTTTGGTCTTTGGGTGGGGGATTGAGGTGTATGTGGGGGGAAAATGTGTTGTTTTTTTTTTTTTTGCTTCTGACATTGTCTAAATAGAGCATGATTTAAAATTCTGTGCATTCTTTCTCATAGAAATGGAGCTTGAGCTCTGTAAATAGGAATGTCTCATTTCATATAAGCTTTAATTACATTTGGTCTTTTTCCATCCTGCATATTTTGTGTGTTCAGCACATGCCTTTCCTAAAGGCTTTTTTTTTTTTTTTCCTTTTTTTTCCTTTTTCTTTGCAGTGTATGCTATGGCACACAGAACTCAAATTCTAGCAGCATAAAGATTACTGTGCTTTTTGAATAAGATCAATGCATAGGTTGCTGTGAGTGTGTCGGCAGCATGCAAAGAGGGGGTTTCAAACCCCATCAGTTAATAAGTTTAGCAGATCGTGCTGGTTTTTGTTTTGTGCACCAAGGAAAAAAAAAATCTTTGCTGGATAATTTGCAGTCCTCATTCTCTATGGGAAAGGCATCATCAATGATCTCTGTAATTTTTACTGACTGAAAAATGTATGGTATTTCTGTCAGGAAAACGCTGGCCATCTTTTCCTATTATGAAATAGAATCTCAAGCCCCTGTGCTGGTGAGAGCGATCGGAGCTGACAGCTCCCAATTCTGCATCAATACCCAATGAAGAAGTTCCACACGGATTTAGCATGCAAGGATTGCAGAGGATCGTGCTGATTTTAAGTGGACATCGGATGCCAAATGCTGGAGGGACAGGGCAAAACCATTGTGTTTGCTTTCTTTTTCACAGCTGTGTTAATTTAAAAGAAATACCTTGCTTTGGAGGTGTCTGTTGCAGAGCTAAACATTGTGTTTGAGTGTGGCTGCTGTGAGTGTGTGCTGGGAGAGATCAAGGAATGCAGTAATTTGGTGCAGTAAAAGTTGCTTTGCAGAAGTCCTGGCAAACTTAAAGCTCTTGTGCATAAAAATAAAAATGTGTGAAGGAGATTCATTACTAATGGATTTGCCAGAAAAAGTCTTAAATAAATTACAAATATAAACCATTTAAATTGCAGTTTCAGAACCTGGGGATCAATGTGCTTTTATGCTCCCTGTTCAGTTTATTTACATTTTTCTGCTCTTCACAACATTTCAGTGGGTATCAAAGCAAAAATGTGATGCTTTAATAGTATATGAACCTCATCTATGTTTTAGCATTTGGGCAGGAGAGCTGAAGGTGGTTTTCCTCTCTCCAGATGATGCAGTTTTATTCAAAGCAGGCTGTTTATGCAAGTGTCCACTGGTTGCAGTACACCTTAATTCTGTTTCTCGGTACACAAAAGCAGGAAGGAAAGCAGTAACAGAACCGACAGAAAAAGCATTGAAGCAGGAGAGACTAAAAAACCTCATCCAAGAATATATTCCAGATTGCCTTGATGAATATTTTGGTGCAAGTAGCAGGGGAAAAAAATTAAAGGATGACTTGAACTTAACAGATACTGAAAAAAGCTTCAAAGCAATGAGGTTATGTCCCTTAAAAATCTACAACCCTACAAGTCTTCCTGGGGGAAGCCTTAATGCCTTCTCCCGTGTAAAAACTTGGGGAGAGGTCTGCAACAGTAGCCCTGAAAATTTCAATGATATCTTTAAGGAAAGCTACCATTTTCTGCAAATCAGATGATGATAAGGATCACTTAGTTACCATTTAAATGCTATGTATAAAGTCTTCTTCTAGTAGAGATGAAGCTCCCTGATACATCACCAAAGAGCTGATTTTTTTTTTTTTCACTGCTTCTTGTTATCACCTGGGATACAGCTTGGATCCCAACCAATGTGCCTATTCCCACTCTGGCATATAATCCATTATCATTTGGTTTTCAAAGGCAGGAATTAGAGCAGACAGTAGCAAACCTATACAGCAGCAGCTGGAAGACTGACAACCAGAATTAGGGGCCCAGAATTAATGGCCCTAAGTGCACTCTCTCAGAGCTCTAACAGAGGGCTATTGAATAAGGAACTCTGCTCTTATCCAAAATTCGGTTGTAAAAAAGAATCCAGGTACTCTTAAAATGAGAGACCTCAGTGTATGTTTGAGGCTGTGATGTTGAGGCACAGTAGTGACCAAATTCAAGAACTGGGGCATCTGAAATATCTTTTGTAAATTGGTGTCCTACTGTATTTTTGCAATGTACCCTTTTGGCAATCAAACCAGGAATCCACTTTGAAGATGATTGTAATGCAAAGGACTTAATTTCCACTGTCTGAGCTGTTATCACAGCCAAACTGTTAAGTTTACACATTTTCTGAAGTTTCAAAGCCTCTGGCAAGTCTCTATAAATTAGCAGATTTAAATTAGCTTTATTAAATGTGCTATTATAAAACATTTTAAGAATGGCAAACTAAGTTTGTATGTGTTTAAAGGAGCTTGATTAAATCAAAGTAAAGTAGGTTACAAGAAGAACAGCATGAATAAAGTTTTAGAAAGTTTAGGTGAGAAGCTGCTGCTTGTAATCATGACAAGGATAATTCAGTGGCAGCAATGGTCAGAATTGTTCAGGCTGGAAAAGAAAAACACTTTTCAATGTATTTGCTCTACACACTTTTAATATTGTGTTCAGATTAATCATAGAATCATCAATATTGGAAAAGACTTTTAAGACCATCCAGTCCAACCATTAAATGTCCCATACCATTAAACTGGCCTCAGAATATTTTAATTTTTGCTAATCTCTTGGACATTCCTTTACTGTTTGTGCCTGGATATTTACCTTACCTTAATTTGCAATCCAGGACAGATGGGGTGAGATCAGAATGTGGCTGCTGATGTCAAACTCTTCATATACACATCTTTTAATAAATTCTCCACCAAAATACAAAAAGGCAAAACAGCCTATTAAATACTGAGTATACTTCTTCCTTTTGGCATTTTCTGAGTGGTTTGTATCAGAATAATAAAAAGCAATGCTTATAGTGATGATTTTAATTTCCTTTCATGAATGGAAGGACTCAAACCTTGATCTTTGGTAGTCTTTAATTTTCAAGTGTGCTGAACCATGGCATTTTGCATAAAAGAAACATTTAAAAGCAGAAAAGGGGGAAAAAAGATATGACCTAAGGTAAAGCAAACTACATCTGTTATTTCTCTTGTATTTCTGTCTTGGTCATCCTGAACATTTATTGGCTTTCCCTTCTGTATAAAATTTAGGATTTCAGCTGATAAGAAGTCCAGTTCTATAACATGTCTGTTTTAGTAGATATAAAAATGAATAACCTTATACAAGATTTGACCAAAATAGTCCTGGTGGCTCCAGATGTCATTAAATTCTTACAGTACCTGACAGACACATTGGATTTGTACCTACCTTTAAATCACAGATGTTCTTATGTAAATGACCTTTTTGTTTTTGACAAGGTGATAAACATTTTTCTGTCTTATTGCACTTATTCCATCCTCATCAACCGCCTTCACTTGCAGCTGGTCATGCATAGCCCTAGAAAGTCACTGACAAAAGAGACCCATGTGCAGAATTGTCTGAGCAGTGCAGAAATGTCAGTTTTTAGGACAACATATCCAGAGTATGGATATCTCTCCTCCATTCATGACCAATGGACTACTTGAATAAGCTAAAAAAATGACTGACTCTCTTAAGTATCTGTGAAAATACCTTTGGATTTCCAGACATGATGTCAAAACTCTTTTCAGTGTTACTGGTTCTGAATGGCTGGGGGTAATGGGAAAAAGACAAGAAGTAAAATTATCCTTTCGTGATTAATCAACACATGAAGATCATGCAACATCCTGGCTAGGCTAAGGCCAGTGTGTTGCTGTCACATTACCAGGTTGGTGGAACTCCTGGTTTGCAGAAAAAAAAAAAGAAAATTTAAACCTTGGGTTTTGATTAACCCTTGCTAATTTATAGCTATAAAAATGTCTTAGGAAGTCATGGAGGAAGCAATGATTAGTAATTGTGGAATGCAATGGAATGCAATGATTAATAAGTGTGAAGGTTTTAGTTGGTCATATTTGTTTGGAAATTAATTAGTTCCACCTTCAGAAGTGCTAAGTGAGACACTTCACAAAGGTTTATCTCAAGACCTTCCCAAGCATTTCTGGAGGTACCAGCAAAGGAAGTGTAATTAATTTCCAATTCTCTTAAAAGCAGAGAGGGCCACAGCTTATCCACGCTCCTGAAGACATCTACGGTGCCCTCTGCTACTGAGATCATCTGTGAGGGTTATTTTTTGATAAACTCTGGTGCTAAACAGTATTTTATTTGTATTTTGAGATTCATTTTGACTGAAAGGTTCTGTTCTTCCGTGGATGGTGCTTCTCCCAGATGTTACACCTGGGGTTGGTCAATTGGCTGGTTGGTTGGTTGGTTGTTGGTGTATTTACTCAGACTTGCCAAGAGACTGGATGAAGTGACAGAATAGCAGGATTGTTTAGGACTGTGAAAAATCCCCCCTGTAGCCAGACTAGTTATGACCCTCAACCCATCGTGTTTTACCAGCATTTTGTGTCCTTTTCCAGAACAACTTGTGTTGCTTGGGAAGTTGTGAGGTCTCACCTGTGGATGCAGGTAGCACCATGCTGCAGAGAAGTCATTGGGAATACATTGGGATAACCTTCCTGATGCAAAACCCTTCATTCTTTTTATCAGTGGCAATACCTTGAGGAACAGTGAACACTTTTTAGATTTCCAAAGTGCAGGACATATGGAGAATTGCGAGGAATTTATGAAATCAATTATTAAAAGCAAGGATGAACAAGTCAAAAGCTGTTCCTGGCAGTCTTCTGGAAAGTCTTTTTACAAGTGGATGAACTGCTCTTGGAAAATTTTCCCAGAACAGAAAATCTGTTCTCTGCATTAGACAACCAGTTGTTCTTATTCCATTTCTTGTGCTCATTTCCAAATGTATTTTAAAGCACAATCAGAAAATACAAAAAAAACCCCTTCATTCTGGCCTTTGTGGATACATTATTTCTAGAAATATGGGTTAGTTATGAAATTGATGCTGGTAGTTTGAAATTGAAAAAGACTTTTATTGAGTCCTCTTCCATCACATAGAACACCATTTGAACTGACTCCACAGAAAAATAGAATCATAAAATTGGAGAATAGCTTGGGTTGGAAGGGACCTTAAAGACCATCCCCTTCCATTCCCTGCCATGGGCAGGGACACTTTCCACTAGCCCAGGTTGCTCCAAGCCCTGTCCAACCAATGATACCCAAACTGAGGGAAAACTCAGGATAAAATGTGTTGAAATCCTGGTTGCATGTGTATTGCATCTTACAGGGAGATTAGAGGGCCTCTGGATCATTAGCTCATAGACAGAATTAATAATGCAGAAACCAGGTTGAAGACTCATATTTCAGAGAGAAGTCATTGTGATTTTTGCAAGCTTAAAGACGATGGTTTGTTGACTACCTGCAATATTTATGGTTTCATTACGTTTTATTTGCAACTGATGTAATGTCTAAGAGAAATAGTCATGGGTCAGGAGTCTCAGAAGGACATATTTAAAGGCATAACAAAAGATAGTCATGCCTTCTAAAAAAAAAAGAGAGAATAACCTGACCTTCTTTTTTTAAACCAACTTAAAAATACTCAAGGCATTTCTGAAGAGTTTATATGGTGGAGGAGGTTTGTGTGTGGTGTGTGTATAATCTTAGAAACTCAGCTTTGCTCAAAAGCTAATTTAATTTTATAAGATCCAGTAGCAGTCTTTGAAATATGAATTCCTGGCTCTTGTTTGGTTTTGTTTAAATGTATTTTGAAGAGTTTTCATGTCTTAGAATGAAGAAACAGACAGTAATCAAAAGTTTGTGTTACTCTGTTACTCTCAATAACTATATAGAGGCATACCTAATTCTACTAACATATCCAAACATATCCTGAATTTTCCAAGGTTTTAGAAATAATGTGCTAAATACATTCTCAACATCTCTACAGTAGTGTTAATGTAAATTACCCTGCCATTATATATGTTTTTAATGGTGAAACAGCAGATCTGGGGGGGAAACAGTAACAAAAGCTTTAGGGTTCACTTCAGCTGTGTTTCATAATCACATTCCCTCTCCTACTGCTGTACTTTTGAATCTTTAATATTCCTGTACAATGAAGAGCTTATTGTTTCCTAAGACTCAATTTATATTTTAAATGAGTGGAAAGATGCATAATCAACTTGAAAAGGCAGGAAAATATCATCCTGTTTTTCAAGATACGGGACATTTTATGGAGTGTTTTGAATTCTAGAGACCAGTTTTAAAGACTGCCTGGCTTGGTTCTGCTCTTTTTTTCTTTTTTTTTTTTTTTTTTTTTTTTGTAGTGCAAATTAATTATGATTTGACAAGAGTGTGCTTGATTTTCTTCTTTAGATTTGGTGCAAAGCCAAGCTTTGTTAGTGAGAGCCTCTAAATCAAAACCAAAGGTCAGTACTGTAACATGCTCATGGCTCAAGATTTATTGTAGTTTTTTTTCCCCATTATTCAGGTATTTTTGTCCGTGAAAAGATATTTGCGTTTAAGAGGATGCTGAGTGCTGCACACATGGCTGTAGACAAATACTCACTTTTCATGATTGCATCAGTAATTTTCCTTGCAGCAATCTTAAAAATTTGGGAAACTGTAGGTGTGAAACTCCTGAATGATCCCCCCTTCACACTTGGTGTGGTCTGTGAATGCTGGCTGGGGGTGTTGTGTGCCCATGGCAGGTCGGGGACAAAAGGTGTGCACAATAGTGAGTGCCAGGCCTGCTAAAAACCGATCCTGGAAGCAGGTCCAGACCCTCACTTGGATTCTTTTAATTGTATCTCCATTTTTTTTTTTGCTTGTTTTCTGCCCTATTTCTTCTTACATTTACAGTTGTTGTTGATTTTTGTTGGTTTTATTGTTTCCAGTTCTTAATTTCAGGGATTGTCTTTTCCTATGTCCCTGCATGATGCCCAGCATGGACTATCCTTTGCTGTGTCCTGATCAGAGAATCACAGGCATTTTGGGTTGAAAAGGACCTTAAAGAGATTATCTCATTCCAGCTTCCTGCCATGGGCAGGGACCTCTTCCACTATCCCAGGTTGTTCCAAGCCCCTTCCAATCTGGCCTCAGACGCCAGGGATGGAGCAGCCACAGCTTCTCTGGGCACCCTGTCCCTCATAGTCAAGGATTTATTATTCCAAATATCCCATCTCTCCCTGCCCTCTGGCAGTGGGAAGCCATTCCCCCTTGTTCTGGCAGGCCACACTTTGTCCCAAGTCCCTCTCCAGCTCTCCTGGAGCCCCTTTAGGTGAAAGGGCTCTGAGGTCAACCTGGAGCCTTTTCTTCTCCAGGTGAGCACCTGCAGCTCTCCCAGCCTGGCTCCACACGAGCAGTGCTCTAACCATAATGAATATTATAATAATCAACACAGGTCTGGTGTTCAAGGCAGCAGCTGTTGGACAAGAATTCAGTGTATTCAAGAATTCAGAATTCAGTGTATTGCAGTGATCCCAGTGAGGTTTCTGCAGCCTGTTGTGGACCTGAGCCTGGGCCCTGCACTGACATCAGGTCAGCAGAACTCGCTTGAAGCTGTTCCCACGAGGGCAATGAGCAGCAGAAGACATTGAAAACACAGTGGGAAGAAGCTTCCCTGGTGCCAGTGGGATGAAGTTGGGTGGTAATGGCTTCTTTTACCTTCAGCCCAAAGAAAACCTGTTCTGAAAGCATTTATCCTTTGATCTGTGCTGCTTTTCCTTGGCCCTCACTCTGCAGGACCGTGGAGCCTGTTGGAAGCATCTGCAGCACTGCAAAGTAGTGCTGACCTTGGGATACTTCCCTGAAACACATTCAGAACCTTCTGAGCTGTGTTCTCTGACTGTCTGGATTTTCTGGCACCGCCGTATCCATTAAATACTGATTAGATTTAAGAAATTCAAGAGACCAAATAATGCTATCATCTCTTCTCTACTTATCTTAATAATATTGCCAGTAATATTCCTATATATCAATTCTAGGGTATTCTATACCTAATCTGGTGCAGGGAAATAGGGACAGTGTGCTTTTTGTTTCAAAGGCAGAAGAAAGCCATTTTATTTATTGATTTGGTTTTTCTGTATTGCCTAAAGATGAGGGTAAAAAGTAAAAGCTGCTTTCAAGGACTGTTAGAGAAATATATCATTTTTCATAATGTTTAATGAATTGCTTACAGTACTTGTTTTACTTAAAACTGCAATTAAAGATCACCCTCTAGTCAAAAGAAAACTGTGATAAGAACGTGACTTGAAACCTGTCAGAACATTTTCTAAAGCCCTTTGGGAGTAATTCCAGTAATTATTCAATCTGACATTTTCCAGAGAAATAACCCTTTATGTATGAACTCCATTAATCATAATAACAGAGTTCACATGTCAGATACTTCTCTCCAGTCACTTCATACTCTCCATTTATTAAGAGACTAATAAACATCTTCACTAAATATGAAAAAATATCAAATATTAAACTGCTTGCAGAAAATGCTGGTGTATAGGTTTGGTCTTGTGAGGTGGGACCTGATCTCTTGATGTGTGCAAATACCTTGAATTTCTGGGCTGTAGCTGCTATCAGCATCAAATCTCCTCCTCATTTGGTGTCATTTCAGTCTCAGCACTTTCAGGACATTTCTTTTTTCCTCTGAGCTGCCTTGGAGAGTTCTGGTTTGTCTGTCTGTCCAGCTGTAAAGACTTACTGTATGAACTTTCTTAGCTAAATAATTGGTCTTTTGCAAGACCTGGATGTAGGAAACAAAAATTCTGCTTTAGGTCATCTACAAGCACAAGAGTGAATACTTGAATACTTTTTTTTTTTTTTCCTGATATGAACTTACTACACATTATTGGGACAGCAAAATTAATATGGACTAACTGTACTTGATGATAAGCAGCTCTAAGAAGATTTTTGTTATGTTTTTCTGTGTTTCATCAGCTGAAGATATTCCTAAATATTATCTTGTATTAAAAGTGGTGGTTTAATAATGCAGTGGTGATTAGATGCCCATATTAGAAGAATTCATAATTCTCTCCTTTTCAGATTTTGACATTCTTTTGTGCTTTTGAAGCTGGCAAGTGCAATTATCAGTGTTCTGATGAGGAGTGATAAATATAATCTATTGCTGAAAGTGGATAAAGACGCAGGCAAATAAGATTGGTTTGACACAGCCCCCTTGTACATCTTCTGAATTCTCAAAAGCTGAGTGGGGAATAATTCTTTGTCTTTGGAGATTTACTTTGTGATATTTGATTGGGGTTTTTGTGTGTGTATTTTTTTGTTCCGGAGCCAATCCAATGTACCTGGGCCGTTACTGTGACTAATGCTTGAAATTCAGGATTTTTGCCTGGCAGTTGTCATTCGTTGCACATTCCAGTAGATGGCAACTCCAGTCTTCCTGACATTTCATCTCCATTCAAACCGGTAATATTTTCTGTGCCCCCGCCCCTGCATCTCGTTCGTATAAATAGCTGCGAGTTTCACAGAAACGTGAGTCAATATTACTTTTATTGAAATTGCCACCCAGTATCTGATTTCAACTCAAACAGTACTGAAAGGATGATAAAAAAAAAAAAAGGTCTGTAAGTGCCAATCCTCCTGGATCATAAAGCACACACTGATTCCCCCGTAACTTTAGAAAATATTTTAGGAATTTTCATAAAAAGGATTCCTACCCCAAACTTGTTTTTGTGTGACATAAAGGAAGGGGTTGGCTGCAAGTACAGCACACTAGCTTTAAGTTTGATGGTCTGGCTGTGAAGTGTATCTCCCCCTGATTAATGATAAAGTATTTATTTTTGCTGTTCGTAGTAAACACTTGATCAGACCTGTAAAACTTTGTGAATTTCATAATGATGTACATGGATACAGGTGGTTTTGGGTGAGGGCAGGAGCTGGCCCAGGGGTTCTCTGCATGGTTTAGCCATGAGAATATTCTCCAATTTCCCTCCTGCCTGAAGCACTGCCACACTCAACCTCTCTTCACTGTGCTCCTATTCCCTCCCAATAATTATATCACCAAAGCACCAGTGCAGAGGAGCCTATTTCTGTTTTTTGCCACTGCTGACTTTCACAACTTCAGTACTTGCCTGTAGAATTTGAAGCCATAAAACAAAGCATCTCTCTGTGAGTGAATGCCAGACATCAAGCACAGGCACAAAAGATTGTGCTCTCTCTGCCTGGGATGGAGGCTAAGGATCATAACAGTCACACAAAGGGTCCTTTCTCTCTCTCTCTCTCTATCAAGACTGTACTTTAATTTTCAAATCACTTCCACTGTGTCTAGCAAGTTTTTATTTTGGAAAGGGACAGAGTGAAGGACAGAGATTTTTTTTAAATAACTACAAATCTAACTTAAAACTGATACATGCTACTTACCATGGATTTTTTTACCTACTTCATCCACAGAGAACTTTCAGTAATCCCATAAGAAACTCTCAGTCTGCCAGACTCTGTAGGAAATGTTGCTATTTCATATTAAGTCTTACAGTCATAGATGTAAACATTTCTTGTTTAAAATAAACTAAGAAAAGTTCTAAGTAGAGCAATATTTAAGGCCAGATTTATATGTTAACACTTTTATTGGTTTAGTAAAAACCTTGATTTTCAACCCAGACTTGATTAGTCTATGGATATTTTTACTTTGCAGAAACAGTATTAAAATAAATTACACTCATATAGGACAAGCAGAATATTGGTCTATTTAAGCCTGACTGATTTTTATGTAACAAATTAGTGAGCAAGGTAATTAAATCTTTTTTGGATGCCTGTTTCATCTCTGGAAGGAATCCCAAGAACCTCAGAAAACTGACTTTCAGGTTATATACAGGTCCTGGGTCTATTGCAGCTAAGTGGCTTGTTTCTCATTATCGCATTTAGTGCTGCAGAAACGACTCCACCAGAGTCTTTATTAAAACTTGCTTAAGGCCAGCATTTTCCCTTGGGTCAATAATGGCTTTAGAGGAATGGATGTAGAAGCTGGATTTGTTCTGGAATGAATTATGTCTCATCGGGGCCCCCAGGCTAGTATTTCAAATTTGCTACCAGGCACTTCATCAAAAATTCTGTTCCAGGACTGGAAAGACCTTGCTGCTCCTATTAGGGAGTGCAGAGCATACATTTGTGGATCTTTCCCTGCACCTGATCTATATTACTCTATTTTTTTTTTTCTCTGCTAAAATCCTGTTGAATGCCACCTGCATCAGTGAGGATGTGGTTTAGGAATGTGTCCTGAAGATCTCATGAGCTGGGAAAGGTCATTGTCAGATATTTCTGACTAAAATACTGATCACAGCAGAGCATTGAGGTTAAGTACTTGTTAAAGCCATGCAAATCCTACAGCTCCTGGTATGAGCACAGTATTTATGAGAGGGGTAATAAATATCATTGCTTCCTGCAAGTCTTGCTCATGAATAATCCAGATATTGCTTATCACTGCAGATCGTGGAATCTCACAGTGGTTTGAGTTGGAAGGGACCATAAAATCCATCCCTTTTCAGGGCAGGGACATCTTCCACTATCCCAGGTTGCTCCAAGCCCTGTCCAATCTGTCCTTGGAGACTTCCAGGGACAGCCACAGCTTCTCTGGGTACCCTGTGCCAGGGCCTCCCCACCCATCCTGGTCTCAGCTTACTCCCCACCTGTATCTCAGCTGTTGGGAGTAAAAATCTCTTTGCTCAGGAGAGGGGATAAATGTTCACAACATTCACAGGCTGTCCCCATGACCAAGGATGTGGGATGGAAAATCAACCTCAATTTGCAAAGGAAAAAGAGTCACCAAAGGGCTGTTTGGGTTGAACCCCAGGCAGAAACTGAGCCCCTCGAGCCACTCGCTGTCACCTTCCCACTCCCACTGGCTGGAATGGGAAAGAGAGGTGGGGAAAAATATTAAACTCTCTGGGCTGAGGAAAAGACAGTTTATTGAGACAGTAAGGGTAGAAATAATAGAAATAATAGAAATAATAATAATTATAATAATAATAGTAATGGACAAAACAAATTATGCACATTGCAATTGCTTTTCACCCACTGACCAATGCCCAGCTCATCCCCAAGCAGTGGTTGGCCCCTCCAGCCAACTCTGCCCAGTTTATTCACTTGGATGATGTCCCATGGATGGGAGATCCCTTTGGCCACCTCAGGTCAGCTGTCCTGGCTGTGCTCGCTCCCATTTTTTTATGTGTTTGCTCTCTGGCAGAGCATGGGACACTGGAGAAGTCTTGATTTAGAGAAAGCACTGCTGAGCAATAACTAAAACAGTGTGTTTTCAGCACCATTCTCATCCTAAATCCAAAACTCTAGAAAATTACCTCTGTCCCAGTCAAAACCATGACACACCTTTGTAAAAATTTTTTTTCCGTAAAATCTGTGTCTCACTCATGTGGGCAAGTATTTCTGAATTAAATAACTCAATAAATTAAAAAAAAAAAGGTTATTTGGGTTTTTTTTTCCTAGTTTGTAAAATCTTCTTATGTTGATGATCAGATAAAATAAGATTTTGACTTAGAATAAGATCTTTAATTTATAAGCCCAAACTAAAATTGCGTATTTTCCCTTTACTGGTCTGGTTTTAAAACACAATCATGTGGTATTTACAAGTGCAGTAGTTTGGGAGTGTTTGTTCTCTTTCAGTGCTTTACAGACTGAGGTGTCCATTGAAATGCAAAGGTGTTTGATATTAAAAGAGATTGGTAGTGGATAATAGGCAGACAGGTGTTTGGCTTTCCTTTATGCTTGTCAAGGACAGTTCCTTGGATGGCTCACAAGAACATTTACATCCTCATTTTTTCCTGCTGACTGGATTTTCCCTGAGTGCTGTGTTCAGAGATTGCAAATGTGACATTACCTAAGAGGCCCCATCAAAATCTGGAGCAAATGGTGGGTGTTACAATGGATATTACACTCTAACTGCTGGGTCTGTAGCACAATATTAAATATAAATAATTGCTTTTTTATATACAGAGAAATTTCCCCTATAGCCATTTACATGCTTTATTTCTAAGTGAACAACTGCAGGAATTAAAAAAAAAAAATCTACTTTTTCTATATGCCATACATCACACTCCTTACTTTTCATTCTGAAGTCAATTTTCCAGATGTTTCTCTAAAAAACAGAATAAAGTCGTTTAGCAACTACAGACTGTAAAAATATATTTACTTTCTTGCAGTGTATTTATTTTCTATTGGAATTTTAGAGAATACCAGTTTAGATGACACCATGTCAAAGCTAATGGAGTAAATTCTGTGTGTAGTTAAGTTTTGCTTGGCAGTTTATAAAGTTGAACATTTCAGAGTGGGAATTAGAAAAAAACACCCTCATATGAAATGTGTAATCCAGCCAGCTTAATCAAAATATCAAGAAACAGGAAAATATTTATAGGTGCAATAAGTGTAGAATCACAGAATCATTTAGGTTGGAAAAGCCCTTGAAGGTGATGCACCAAGGCCACTACTAAACCAAGTCCAAAATACTCATTTTTCCAATGTTGCACTTAATCACTAAGGAAAAAAAATAGAGCTTTAGTCAATATATATGAAATTTCCAACATTTAGCTTCCACGTTAACCAGTAAAGATAGACTACAACAGGGGATCTATTTTAGGGGCTTATTTTATTTTTATTTTTAAAATATTTTCAAAAATATTGAAGTCTGAAATAAGTTTGACTTCAGTGCTGAGTTTATTTTAGAATATAGAAAATAGAGTTGAAGAACATATGTTCTGATCTGTAGATCCTCTGAGGTAGATTCTCACCAAAATGATGGGATGGGGACTTCTGAGTTACCTTTAAAGCTTTGAGTCTCAGCCCTGACTGTATTTTGGAGCCTCCTTATAGATAATGCTTTACTTGGAGGTTCCCATCTAACCCAATCTTCTTAAAGAAATATAAACCCCTCTGAATAAGAGTTAAAAAGTTGCTCAGCTCAGTTTTACATGATTCTTTCTATCAGTTATTTCTGTCTATTTCTATCAGTTCTATCCTTGCTTTATTGCTAGACTTCTTAGTCCATGGAAGTGCAAAGGATTTAAGAAATCACCTGGTCCATGCCTTTGCTCTAAGGTAATATTAACTTGGTTATTCCTGACACATCAGCTGCTCCTGAAGGCTCTGAAAATATCTCAAGGGAAAAGTTCTTCCCCCAGAGGGTGCTGGCACTGCCCAGGCTCCCCAGGGAATGGCACAGCCCCGAGGCTGCCACAGTTCCAGGAGGATTTGGACATCCCTGCTCTCAGGGATGCACAGGGTGGGATTGTTGGGGTGTTTATGCAGGTCCAGGAGCTGGATTCAGCCATCCCTGTGGGTCCCTTCCAGCTCAGGATACTCTGTGGTCTGTAATTCTGGGATTCACTTCTCAGATTCCAGGAGTTTAACAAGCCCAGTCCGCCCAGGCTTCTCCCTTGGTGCACTCCTGTGCTGATCTTTGGTAGCTGCTTTTGATCTGGTTTGGATCCCTCCTAAAGTGTCCACGTTTTCTGAGGGCACAGTGCCAAAACAAACCCCAAGTATGGAAGCTGAGACCTTGCTAACAGGGAGGACAGGCTCTGCTGGTGCTGCTGCTGGCTTTTCCTGCTGGAGAAGGTGACACTGGTGGCTCCTGGTCCTCCCATGAGGTGCAAGAGCCCGTGGAGCCTCTTCTGCAATTTTCTGTAGAGCTGCTACTTGTTCTGGGTTTTATAGCTGTTATTCCTGACTGAGTGAACATCTTGCACATGACCCTGTTGGAATAGCATCTCTTTTTTTCTTTTTTTTTCTTTTTTGAGGACATAATTGTCCTCAGATCTGATTTCTCAGAATCATTTAGGATGTTTTTTTTCTGATCTCCTGAGCACTTTTAGTGCTTCTCAGCTTGGTGTCACCTCCAAGCTCAATAAGCATATTCCATGTGCTATCACCCAGGTCATTAATGATGATATGAAACACAGATGGACCCAGGGAAAAAAAACCTTTCTATGCCATTTCTAAGTGAATTGCTGTACGTAAAAAGCTCATTATATAGCATGGATAATTATGTAAATGGAACTGTGTAAAGAAGGAAGTATTTGCATCAAACAGTGGTGATGGAAGAACTTGCCCAAACCAAGATTTCCTTTTGTCCTCTCAATTTTTGCCTGAGGTGAAGTTACCTGGCTGTGCCTCGGTGCCATCTGAGGCTCACAAGCAGGACACAGGAAGAAAACAGATTTTCTCCTCTTCTAGAGCTAAGCTGAGTCCTGTAACGAGAAGGAAAGAGTGTTTAGGTAACATGCATAAGCAGTGCAATGCACATTTCATTCCTCTGCCTGCCTAGAAAAATCTGTAGAGTATGAATAAACTCTGTAATTTAAATAAGGAAATTTGCAAGAACTTAAATAAAAGGGATTTTCTTCGACTTTGCTCTGATCCCACAGGTGCCCACACAACTGCAGCTCCCATCTCCACCATTTCATTGTGTAACAGCCTTTCCCACAGAGCTCAAAAATTGTAAGCATTCACTTAAATGCACAAATCACTTTGTGCTGAATTATGGATTTTTCTAAATTTTATTTTAATATGAAATAAGATTCTGCTATTTTAAATAAATACACCTTCTCATGTCTAGCTGCAGAGCTTCTGTGAGAAGACTTACTACACTAATCTATTCTGTCTCTTTGAGCTCAGTGTAACATTTGAATTACTGATTACCTGCATTATGTGTAAAAATTGATGGAGCTGGACAGCTGTGCCCCTGAGGACTCTCAAAGCCATTAACTATTGCAGGGAAGGCCTGGAATATATTATGTGGAATATATTATGTGCATTAACATAATATATATAATATTTGCCTGCCCTAAACTTCAGTTTTTCATCCCTGTTAGTCAGTGACCATCTCACATGCAGAATACATTCAACGAGGTGACCTTTTGACACCTTTGGTTTTCTGAGCTGAAATAAAACTCCTGTTATTTTTTTTCCATGGTGTTATTCTCCTGGGAATATACCCAAAGAGGTTTGGTTTGCTGGGATGGTTATTTACAAGCCCACACACACACACACAATAAATGACAAGTTGATAGGATTTTTTTTTTTTTAGTATCTAAGCTGCATTTCCATGAAACTTTGGCTTATGTGGAATGATCTATTCTAATATTTCTAACTATTTATTTGACACCTGTCCAATACTCTAGGCTCTTCCAGCTATCTAAAGTATATCTGCAGATTCCAGTGCAATAGTATTTTTGCAATTCCAGTATTTTTCTTTTTGTCATTTATCTTCAAAACACCTGCATGAAATATTGCTGCTTATAAACGGAGAAGGTAAACAGAGGCTAAACAGAACAAACATCACACAGGATTCCTATCTTGAAGCAGAGATTTTGTGCTTCAGAAGTCATAAACTGACACCGTGGGCATCCAGTCCTTTTCTTCTGTCTCTTGTTGCACAAAACATCCTGCTCAGCTCACCCCCACACAGAAATTTGGTTTTCACGCCCATGAAGTCATAATACCTGAGTGAGGCATGGAAAGGAAAAAGAGCAGCTTGTGCAGAGCTGGCTTATTCTTTTGTATTTCTCATTCCTTTATTTGTAGCCCAGGTTTTGTGTAACCTGCCTCTCTGAAGGGGTTCAGTGTCACACACGGGCTGATGTCACCTGGGCTCTCAGGTGGCTCCTGTCCCCAGCCCATGGTGAACCAGGTGAGTTGTGCTGTTTTCCAGGCAGATATTCCCACTGTGGGGTGTGGAAAGAGCAGGTGGATTCAGAGCTGTTCTGCTCCATCCCTTTGACACCACAGCCTTAAAATCTCTGTGGAAGTAATTCTGCTGAATCATGGTAGAGTTTTTAAATGCTCTGTATAATATCAAATGACCTCAGTGCAGCTTCAAATCTCATGCCCCTTATTAAATGCTTAGGGGATTTTTTTTTTTCCGGGGTGGTAAAATCTATTATCTCTGTTCCTAATTATGATCTTCTCATTTTATCTGACTGCTAATCCTTCCTGCAGGACATCAGTCCTGCTTTGGTTTGGGGGGTTGCAGTGGGACATGGCCTCATGCCAATGGCCACACAAGCTGGTGGTGGTATTTTTCTGCACCTGAGCATCAGCTGTGCAGAAGCATTTGCAGAAGAAATCCCAAAGGCAGATCCCAATCCTAATGCCTTTGGGATCTGTGTATCCCTTGAAACACAATGCAGAGTGTGTCTCGTTTTGTCTCATGACTTAGAGGACTGAATCTTTCTAATATAACCTTCAGAAATATTTTGTTTGCCTGGACCCACCTGTGTCACAGACACGGGGAAAGCTTGGCTGGGAGGAGGTTTTGGCAGCACCACCTCCCAAAAAGCCATTTCACCCTGCAGATTAATGTGGTTTTGGGACATGAGCTTCCTTCCTTGTGGGTTACAAGTTTCCCCCCTCAATATTTTCTCCCTAAGCTCCCTGTTCCTTGTCTCGTGTTTTGGTTCCCAAAGCAGGACAGTTTATTTGGCCAGAATGGAATCTCAGAGCTGGCACTGGAAAAGGTTTTACTGGACTTTCAATTTTAAGCCAGCAGTCACTGACAGCTTTTGCAACCCATTCTCCTCTCCTGTGTATCTCAGATATTTGTGTGGCCAGAAAAGCTGAGCTGGTCAAGGCACTTTGGCTCTTGGTGAGGGGGGCTGGATTGAAGGATGGCTTATAAATGGAGAACCAGGAATTACAGCTGGATTGGAAAGGCAGGGAAGTACTGGCTGTGAATTTGTGAGGTTGAACTGGTGAGTAGTGAGAGAGAAAATAGAGGCAGAACTGGCTGAGAAGGATTTAAAGAAGATATGGAAAAATACAATATTAGAAAAAAGCAGGGGGGAAACCCCATAAATTTACAGGTACTGATATTGTGAGGAAGTGTCAAGCATTTGATGGAACTGGTAGAAATGTTAATTTTGAGACAGAAGTTATGCAAATATATATGCCCAGTGATCTAATATTTAGAATCTTGGGAGAAAAATGTGCCCAATGCAACTGGTGCTGGTTCCTTAAGGTCTGCTGAAGCTGTCAGCAGGTCTGAACAGTTCTGCAGTCTGTTACAGACATACAGACCATATTCATTGGTTTTACTCACAGCAGAGAGGAATTTAACATATGGGTGATATAGTTTAACCTGCTTAGCATATGGAGAAAACACTATAATGCAAATTTCCTGCTACCTTGGTACATTGCCTAATAATTTAGGATAGTTGAGTGTGCAATTAAAATTAAAACCTGTGAACATAAAGATGCTCAGTAGCCTTGGAGTAAGGAAAAAAATGAGGGTAGTAACAGTGACAAAGTCTAATAGTGGAAATTTAAAATGACATTTAAATTGAATTCTTGCCTGTGTTTGTAAGTGTGGCAGTGGTTAATGGGGTTTTGATCAGTGCAATGTGGTTTCCTGATACCAGCACAGACAGGAAATTTGTTCACAGTGCATTGGCAAAAGGTTCCTGGGGGTGCTGGGGGTGTCCCTTCATCACCAGCACTCGATTTAAATGGGATGAATGAGTTAAAAGTGGGTCTGTAGACACACAAGCCAGGCTGAAAGTCCATTTCTGTTCCTCGTGAGAAGCTTCACAGAGCTGATTCAGGGCTTCTCTTGGAGCACCCCAGAGCTCAGGAGAGGTTCAGACAAGCGGAAAAGGTCACAAAATGCCCCAAAGAAATTGCTCTGCACCGTGTGATCTGTAGGGGAAATCAGGAAGATGCAGCTTTTTTGTTGTTCTTTTCTTCCCTCTCCAGAAATTTACCCTACATTTCTGATTTGAACAGATGTCTTCAGAAAGTGTGTGGGAAATTTCCAGGAAAGTCTCATGCACTTGAATTTTATTATGTTTTTCAAGTACAATAATGATTTCAGAGATGACTGATGCTATTATTTCAATTAGTTTGCAGCATTTTGTGTTTCAGTTCCTTTTATTGAGTTTGCACAAATACAATTAGCTGTAGTACTTATCACTGTGCTAAATCACTGATTTAAAAAGAGAATATATATAGAATTACAATTTTTTTTATATTTTTGTAGGCTTGTGAAATGCTCCCTTTTGTTTATTTATTTTATTTAATTTTTTTTTTTCACTTTTCCTGATTTGATATTCATGTGTCTCTGTGAGGGTACAACATCCAATCCTACTGTTCAAAATAAGCCTTTGTGTTGATCCTGTATGGCAGGAGAGAGCGAAGGCTGAAAAGTCAGTTGGTCCAAAAATTTGGGGCACCATTGAAGTAAAGAAATGGAAGCAACGAGGCAGAGGAGAGCATTTAAGTGGGATATTTTGAGGGGCTGCATTTCCACCTTAACAAACCAGGAGGTGTCTCCATGGGATGGGCCCTTCAGGTGCCAAGTCCAGAAATGAGGATAAGGATGAGGATGTGAATGAGGATGACTTGGATGAAGCAGGAGGCAAAGAAAACGTATTGAGCCATGGGTGTATCTCAGCCCAGGGAACAAAAACAGTGCTCTGGAAGCAGAGCAGATTCCTGAGCACACACAGGTGTTCTGCAGAGTACTGACAGCCTGTCAGAGGAAACCCAGGTTATTTAGTGGGTGTAAAGAAGGAAAAGCAAGGAACATTAAAAGAATTGTACAAAAACAACATAAGCCCAGGCAGTCAATTTGGGATTGTTTAAACAGACAGAAATTCAGCAATAAACAGCAGAACTGGCACTTAGAGGAGCAAACCTTGAACATGTGGTCAAGAAAAAATGTAGGAATGTACAAACTGGAGAGACAAAGGGCTGAACCCTGCAGCCTGGAAGGATCCTCTGTGACAATATTATTCCCAATCTGCTTTCCCACTGCAATGCCCATTCCAACCAGACTCCTTGCCTTGGGAGCTGGGGCTTTGAGGACGCCGACCTTGATGGAGGGAGCTGAGTTTCATTCTGGAGGCGTGTCTCTGTGCTTATGCATATGCATAATGATTTGCATGTGTTTGTGGAACATCAAATAAATGCTGGGTGGTGTTTGCAGCCTTCGCTGAAGTGATACAGGGGGAGTAGGTGGCAACTGCCCCAGAACGGGGAAGGGCTTTGATGATGAAGTAGGAGGATGGTAAATATTATTTATGTTTTGTGGTTGCTGTAGCTAGCTCTTCTGTTTCAATATCACCAAACATTTCAGGTCTAAGTTCCTGTATTTTCGTTTCATGCAAAATGTTCCCGATTTTGTTGTAATAAAGGAAACTTCTAACTGGGCATGCATGGAGATATTGGAAGCACAGTATCTTAAGACATTAAAAAAAACCCAAAAACATAAAAATGCCTTTTAAAAAAAATGTTTTATTTTAAGCAGCATTCTTTTGGGTTTATATGTGTATCTCAAACTCTTCATATCGTCATTATTGTATCTATGGATTTTCTCTTTATTAAGTTCAGTACAGTGGGCTAATGCCACCTGGAAGGGATATAAAGGGAGGAATCATCTCACCAGGGCTCTCAAAGAAGAATTTTGAAAAGATAGCAAATGTCCAAATTTGTTTAAATTGCCCTACTATATTTATAAAGTGCATTCTATGAATCACTAGAGGGTTTATTTCTCTTCCACTGGTTTGCTAGTTCAATGCAAGTCCTGCAAATGGATCAAATTAAAGTATTTTATTGATAGTCTATAGTGGCCATAGAACATTTATCAGTGCAAGGTGGTTGATCCTTTAGCTGTAGGAATGCTCTCTGGTGCTGTAGTAATTGACATTTAAATAAAGACTTTGGTGGAAGAATGTTTAGGTTATTGGCTTTTAAAAATAAATATTTGCAGATCATATTTACAAAACATTTCACCCTCTGTTTTTGAAGCAGTAAACAGTTCTGTTCATTTTCTATACATTCTTTTTAAAAAAGTATTGTATTTAAATGCTGGTTTTACAGTGCTCAATTCAATACAAGCATTACTTTTAAAAGCAGTAGTTTTTATTTTTTACTGTGTGTATCAGTGCAGGAAATCACAAAGTTGCAGTTTTTATTTACAGTTCAGGTTGAGTCTTGCCTTTTGTTTGGAGGTGAGAGATCAGATCTGAGCCCACATTCTCATTCCAATTCACTGAACTCCCCACCTGATCCAGCCACTGTTGTGCATCTTCTCCCAGCAGAGCTCAACCAGGATCTCAAAACATTGAGTGCGAGAATGGGAGAATGCAGAGACAAAATCTGGGACATTTTCAGAAATATAAATCTTGTTTCTTAGACTGGTGAATTAATTCTCATTCTGGTAATACCAAGGGCAGGTTTTGAGTAATTTCAATTACTCTGCTTAGGAAAAAAACCAAAACATATTGATTCAAAAATACACTTCAGAATCCAAATGAATCATAGAATGGACCTTAAAAAATCATCTGGTCCAACCCCTCTGCTGTGAGTCAGGAAATCTTTCACTAGATCAAACCTCTGTCCAACCTGACCTTGAACAGGGCCTGAGATGGGAATTCAACCTCAAAATGTGACCTTTGAAATTCCCAAAATACCTGAGAAAAGAAAAAAAAAGAAATATCTGAGTTTATGTATTTATTTCAGCATAAAGTCTGTGGAATAAAAAGGCCCATAAAATCCATGTAGTATAGAGCAACACAAAAAGTAATAGGAGAATTTGTTTTATATTGCTTCTACAAGGTTTTTTTTTGGTTTTCTTTTGTTGGTTTTTGTTGTTGTTCGGTTGGGGGTTTTTGTGTTTTCTTTTTGTGTTGTTGTTGTTTCAGTTGTTTTTTTTTTTTTTTACTAAAAACTGTGCTGCATAAAATAGTTTGTCCTCCCTTTCAGTGACCTCTGAAGTCAGTGAGCTTTGCCACTGAACATCATAAACTTCTTATCAGGTGCAGGAGATTGGACATGATCATGATTTCTAGTCCAGGAAACTGAAATATGGTCTATATTCATGAATATGCTGTGTAATAGGCTGTTATAAATCCAGCTGGGTTATTAGGATTTATTACAAGAGGGAAGAATCATGGTCACATTTAATTCACTGGATTCAAGGTTTACAGAAATAACCAATTCTAATAGTGCTTGGCTTTTCATATAAGGAAAAAATATCAGCAGTGATACCAAAACTAGTTAAGTCAATATAATTCAAAAGTCAATTTAAGTCATGAGGATACGAAGCCAAAAGTTTTTGTACAATTCTGTATTCAGAAGAAAATATTTTTCCACTACAGTTTTTTTTTTTTTTTTCCTGTTCTAAATACTTTTTCTGGGTGCAAGGAAGGTGTTTTAAGATTTGATTTTACTTCTGATTGGCCTACTCTGATTTGCTTGATGATAAATTAAACTGGTTTCTCCCAGTTGAGTCACTGTTGCCCATGACAGTAACTGGTGAGGGATCTCTCCCTGTCCTTATCTTGAACTTATCCTGCCCAGCTGAGGAGGGCAGTGATATTAAAGAAAAAAAGGCAGTTGAATTAAGTTATTTAACACAGTGCATAATATTGGGTCCTGTCCTTCTTAGCATTGAAAATATTAATGATAACAATCAAGAAAACATGACTATTTTGATTTATTTTGATGGTTTGATGGTAAAACATGGTGTATTGGAATTACAAAAGCATTATATACACACAGATGCATAAATATGTGTCCCCCGGCTTTCTTTCTTGATAAAATTTGAAGTTATGTGGTATTTTGGAAATAGCTTTCAGAAGCAACAATTCATTCTTCTGCACGTTGTTGCAATTTGTTTCTGATGTCAAAACCACGTTTTTGTAGAGCAGAATGATATTAGAAGGAGAGAATTTCACTAGGAGATGCTATTTGTTGTAATAAACTGCTCTGAAGTTCATCACTCAAAGTGAATGCTGGCGTAGGCAATCATTCCAGCAGCCTCATTTTGTTTTTAAAAAAGCATTCTTTACCAGAATTTCTACTCTTTAGCTATGTTAAATGATTGATGGGCACTCTTCTCTTGATTTAGCAAGTCATCTAAGAAAAGAAATTTCATTTTTGAGTTTAAAAATATCTACAAATGTGTACACACAGTTGTGCACTTAAGGCAATTATTTTTTTAAAGACCTAGATCTTGGAAGATAAGCTGATGAAATATTAACTTTGTAAACTCATTCCTTTTGTTCTGCATGAGCATGTGAGATTAAACAGGCTCACCAGAGACATTTATCAGTACCTTGTCTGCCGTGGTTATGGATTTGAGGTTGTCCACTCCCTGTCCATGCCCAGCAGGAATGCAGCCATCAGGGAATGTGCCAAAGTGGCCTTTCCTGATAACTTTGTGTCATTTTCCTACATCACAGGGAAGCTCCCTAAATGACCTGGCATTTTACCTCTAAATACAGGCTAACCCCACCTGACAATTACTGTATTTGGAGGCATGCACATTTATAAAATTATTTCAAACATTAATGATAAAATTTAATTATTGAACTAATTAAATAATAAAGTATTAAAAATCAAAAATAAAAATGTATAATTCCCAAACTCTATTAAAATTAAGTGTTCTGTCCTTTCCCCTCCTGCTGCCAGAGAACAAGCTATGAACACACAGATATCTCAGCAGAGCTCACTTGATCTATTTAGAGTCTTGTTCTGCATCATTTCCAACTGCTGTGCAACACTGACTTGTTAAACACTTTCCTGTGGCCAGCCCTCGTCAACCCATCTGTGCTCTGTGAAGTTCTTCTGAAGGTCAAGCCTCAAAGATAGTTTCAGGACCCATGCCAGCATGAGTTTACACTCTGTAGATGCACTTTTGCTCTTTATCTTGGGCGGTCACTGAATGGCTCCAAGTGTTCAGAAGTCAGGGCCCTGCAAAGTATAATTTGGATATCCATCTGATATTTAATCTCAGGAAAGAACCCTTTCTGATCTTTTTGCAATGAATCTTCTATGTGCGTGAACAAAATAAAGGAAAAATAGTTGTAAAGTAAAATAAAGTAAAAGGTTGCATTGTGTGTTGTTGAAACAGATTATTAAGGAAAAATATTAAGGAAAAAAATAATCCTGCTTGTCAGCTATTAAACCTGAACTAGGATTCTCTTATTTAAGCTCTGCTATCTCTTGATTTTGATCTGGAACTGAATTTCATATGAATGCTGCATACATTTTTAATGTCTGTGTAATTATTCTTTAAATAGACAGCAGTATTTAGCCAGGTCATTATGACCAATTTGTGTCACCTTTTGTCTTGGGGAAAGCTCCTCTTTGATTTTTACATGGTTTTCCCCTTTCTTTTCCTCAGTCCTTGCAACTTTTAATAATAGTGTTAAAAAAATTTTAAAAAACAATAAAAACCCCAGCCTGTTCTTCTTGCAGCCTGTTGTTATGCATCTAGGTGTTAATTAATGGCAAGAATCCCCTCTGTTCTCTCAGAAGCAAGAAGGGTTGTTTCCTACCCCATGCTGTGAGGTAACTTTCAATTAAAATTACCTTCTTTTACCATTGGTTTCAGGACTGAGGTGCAAAATGAGTGTGTGGATGACATGACTGAAAGATGAAATTAATGCCAGCAGTGTCCTGCATTGTTCCAAAATCAAATCTTCCCTGAGGTGAATCCCTCAACACTCACAGAAATGCTGGTCTTTGACGTAAGAAAACACAACTCTATCCTGTATTCTTTAAATGAGGAATATCACTCAAATACATTCATAATTTTCTGAGTTTGTAGTGGTAAACATGGCAGTGCTGGGTGAACTGTTGGACTCGATTTTAGAGGTCTTCTCCAACCTTAACCATTCTGTGATTTCCTGACAACTCATGAACCTCTAGAAATTCTCCTCGAAACCCTAGCACAGTACAAATAGTGGAGCACAGCAGAGTTTCACAGGTTGAGTCTTTGCACTTCTCTCCCACATACAAAATCATTAGAAAAATAAAGTTTTCATTCCTGTGATTGCTCCTGCAAGATTTAAAAAAAAAAAAAAAAGGGGGGGGGAAAAAAAAAGACTGTTCACTTTTTACTGAAGAGATAATATGCATCATGGCACTACTTTGAGATGAGATACTTCCTACCCATTTCACACTTTAGAAATAATTACTTAACACAGTGCAGCCCATTTTATTCACAGTAACTTCTTCTCAGTAATTTACTCGGTAGTTTTGAAGTGAAAAGCATCATGTGGTGTGGAAAGCCACAGAGCTTCTCCTGCTGAGCTTTAGTTTGTTTTTTTTTTTAAATTTCTTTAGGTGTTTGATCACCATGGAATTGACTCACCCTTAACACTAATTGCCATATTGAAGAAAACTTCACTCAAATGTGATCTATTAGATACCAGGACTGGGAATTAGAAGTAGAGTCAAATTCCCATAGACTGTGGATTCAGTTGTTCTCCTCTTGGTGCACATCACGACCACTGGAATGTGCAGTAGTTCCCCAATTATTCTTGTTTTAGTGAAATCATTCATTTTTATAGTAAGCATTTATTCAATTATAATATCCAAGATAATGACAGTGGGATTATAGGTTGTGGCATATAATAGAATAATAAATAGGAAGTGTGAAATGCTGCATTATATTAATACAGAAATTGATATTGAAGGCACAAAAGGGCCAAATTGCTGAATTATTGGAATACCACTAATTAAAATGCTTGATATCCTTATATATTAAAATTAAGATTGACTTGTAGCATCAAGTTTTTTGGGAGGGAAAGGATCAAACCAGATGTAGTGGTCAGTCAGCACTTTCACCACGTGCAATTAGTTTTGTAAGCGTTTGTCATTAAAAGGGGTTCCAAACAGCTGCAGATGTCCGTGGCAGTGCATGATCTGCACTGAGACTTGCAAACAACCCTGTTTGTCTTGATACAAACCATTACCCATTCCTCAGGGAAAAATCTCCTGCAGAGAGCAACTCAGTACAACCCTAGGTCTGGAGTTACCTCCAAAGCCAATCCAATTGCTAATGGAAGTCATATCCAGGGTAATTTAAGAATTTCAATTCCACAGTCCTTTTAAAAATGGACACGTGTCTCATTGGATGAATTTTCAGAAGGATCTGGATGGCTTACACGGATATAAATAACTTTGGAGCTGACAAACCAAATCCAAGCCTGTTTTAATGTTCTTTGGATGGCTGGTCTTCCTCTGACACCTCTGAAGTCTCGCTCGTTTCATTTATGAACATCAGAGTGAAGGTGGTGCCAATTAGCATCTGTTTCAAATTTATTTCAGGTCTTGCACTGGAACCACAGGTTTCAGTCTGCTGTGATTTCATTTAACATTCCTTTACATTTTTTTCCACTTCATTTCTTACAAGAAGTCTTTGTGGCAATCTACCAAAAGAAGTAAGTTGCTTTTAACCCCTCTGAGGTATATTCAGGGTTTTAGCAGCACCAGAAGATGAAGGTGTGGCAAGGAAACTTGGAAAAACAGGATAACTTGGTAATTGTCACTGTTTTAAAGGACAGAGTATCAACTTTGCAGTGGCTTTGCATGTTGCATATTCACTTTCTTCCTTTCCCATTAGCTGTGAGATGGGCTCCAGTGGCACTTTCCTCAGGAATTTCAATGCCATCATTACCAACGGGGCAGAGTTAACTCATCACACTGCACAGTCATGGTAATAACTCTTTCTGGAGGCATTTATGTGCTGTGCAGAGCTATTCATTCAATTACCCTGTGGACCAGGTAGGGATGATCAAATTAATTACTATCTCATGAATATAGAAGATAAAGGGCCAAATCCAATTAAAGACCTCAGAGTCTCTGAGCTCAGAATTACAAGATGATAATTTTAAGTGATTTTACCATAGGGGTACCTAGACCTGGGCTATGCATTGTGGCTCTTAAAAAAAAGTGAAGTCACTTAATTCTAGGAGATTCACTGTGCTGAGTGTAGTCCAGGCTCCCAATCTCTTCTGGATCTTAAAAATCCAATTAGGTCTGGAAGGAGAAGACTTTTTCCAACTTTTTTTCAGTTCTATCCTGAAGACATGCATTGATAGGGGTTTTAAAATTAAAAAAAAAATCTAACACACATAGAGGTTATTCTACCTCCTCTATTTTAATTGTAATGGTTGAGGATTATGTAGGGCTTCAGTCTACTTTCCTGTCATGGGGGTTCACAAATCCTTTTTTTCTTTACAGCTCTGAACTGGGCACTTTTGTACCTATTCCAGTGAAACTGAGCTGTGGTGCAGATTGGGGTGAAAGGGTCAGAGGGACTCCAGGCACAGTGCTCACCCCCAGCATATCCCACCTGGGGACTCCAGGCAGGGATTTATTTCAGGAAAGGTTTGCATTCATTTGTCCTTTGGAATCTACCAAATTTGCAGCCCTGCCTGCAGCAGGAGAAGGAGTCATCCCTACCCATCCCTGCTCCCATTTCACTCACTTAATCCAAGTCATCTGCTTGAGGATTCCAAAAAAAAAAAAATCTTTTATTCAATGGAAATTTGGAGTGGTCATGAAAAATGAATGCTCCAATCATTCAGTGGAAATAATGGCAAAACTCCTGCTGACTTGAGAGGGAGCACAGAGAGGCTTTGTAAATGCACCAGATATCACTTCAGTAAAGGTCTTTATGTATTTAATTTTATTCTAACAACAAAACAAAGGCCAAAAATATTTCTGATATCTACAAGAGGAAATAAGGCCTCTAATCAGTCTGTAGAAGTAAAGCATTATTTTATGGCTAATTAGTTTGTAATAGCATTTCCAAAAGGTTTCTTTTTCTGTAAAAAAGACTGTTGATGAAAATGTCACAGAGTTATTTTCAACAGGCTTTTGCTGCAGATATCCCACATGGACATTCTGTTATTTTGTTCTGGCTTTTGCACTAATGCCCTGTAATTGTGTTTCACTTCCTCTGATTAAACTGACAAGTAATTTGAATGGGTATCACTTAACACATTGATCTGAGGCAGTGGGAGGAATAGACCATGGCTTTGCTCTGTGAAAATAGAGCTGGTCCTTTGCTCTTGGAGTTGGAGTCGAGTTGGAATTTAAAAACTCCTTTTTTTTTTTCTTTTATTTTCTTTTATTTCATCCCTGTTGCCTCACAGTTGTGATGTCCTACAAAGGAGCAAAGAAGCAAAGAAGCCTGTGCTCAAAGTGAAAGCTTGATTACCATAATGAGGATTGAGTTCTTTTCTTTGCTCTGTCTCCATTCATTCCAAACAGGAGCTGAAGTTATGGTACATATTCAATTAAAGCTCACACTCATGGTTTGCTTGAAAGTGGGGTTTTCACAGGAGAGTGCCAGAGTGAAAACCCTTCTTGCCAGGCACATGTCACTGCCCTCAGAGAGTCTGACACATGCCCAGGTGATTGTGGAGGCTGCACAGCAGGTGCCAAGTGGGGTCCAGCACTGGAAAGCAGCAGTGCTTTCACTGGCTGCAAGAAACGTCACCCAAAATTATGCCAAATATTGTCTCACTCTGTACTGTAATAAAGTGTTCAGAGGAAGTTGGATTATTAAAGAGAATGCACAGAGAAAAAGCCCTCCCTGGTTGGTCTGGAGGAAACTGGCAAGATAAGGGAAAAAAAAAACCTTACAATTCATTGCATAATACATTTAGACCTCTGTTATAAGTAGAAATATTGAGTGGACATTGACTTTCAGCTGCCTGCCTTGATGATCACATTTTTGATTGGACATAAACAACACTTGTTTCCTCATGGATCACCCAAGGAATATAAGCACGATGCAATTAAAAAGAAAGAAATGCAGATGTAATAGTCAATACACATCTCATCCAGAGGTCTATTGCATAGTGACAGATGCAGCCAACCAGTTGAAATCCTATTTTTCAGTGATATTTGTTAATCAAAGCACTGTAACTGCAGCCAAAACAGTTCTGTGCTTCCAGGGCACAGACAAGCAACATTTGGGGGGTTGATTTCTGTGTAATACTTGTCTTTGTGCCCTGAACAGTAATTCTGCACCTCAATGGAAAGGCAGAGTTGGAGTTTCAATATGTTAATGAGAAATGTTCATTTTATACCTGTAAATGTGAATGCTTTGATGAACCTCCAGTGGTTACTTCATTTGTCAGAGGTGCTTGTTCAGTTAAGAAGCTTCTTTGCTGAAAAAAAAAAAAAAGCATAAAAGTCCATGCTGTGGAAGCCAACATTACAGACAAATGCTGTTAGCAAATGGAGATCATAAAACTTAAATTTATTTAAAAAGACAAAGGAGCCTTTTGCTTGTAATCAAGCAGTGGTATGTGGTTCTCCTATTCCTTCAAGAGAGAGAGATGGAAAATACCGAAAGGATGTTTTCAAGGAATGCTGAGATGTCTCAGGAAATCCTGCATTTAATTCCTGTGCCTCCTAATGAACTCTTTAGTCTAAAACCAACCAGGAAGAGAAGAGCTACAGGTGCTGTTTAAAAGTGAATAAAACATAAAACTGACAGAAATACCAGACATGGATACCACCTCCACCAAGAGCTCTGACAAGTATTTCCACTCATCTGTGACAGGCACATAACCAAGATTTAGTCAATATGTTTCAGAGTTTAGGTGCATGAAGTATTGTTCATCACATGTTGTGAGACATTCTCTACTTCCCTACCTCTCTTCTTTTTTACTTGCCTGTATTGCATCAACCCTTTTCATCAACAGAATTTTAACAGAAGGCACAACATTGTGTTAATAACTATATATGACTCAGAAACACTATTATGCTTAAAATAATAGAATAGACTTTTCTCAAAAGCTTGTCTTTCAGTAGGTAAATTTTGACATTTTTTAATTTGCATAGTCCTTCACTGAGGGCTTTGATAGCTGAATGGAAAGAAAAAATTGTGTACTACCTCCTTTTTCTCATTATTTAGATTAAAAGAAGGCATCCAGGAGCAATTTTAAAACAGATTGCAATTTACAGCTGCAGAGCAGTTGGTGGTTAAATGAGGAGTTTGTAGTGGACCCTTTGCAAGTAGAAGTCTGTGAAAAAATTAGAATAATTTTGAATTCTGGAGTAAACATTTCTGACCTTCTAAATGGAAACATCTGCAAGATTTTGCTTAAATGATGAGTGGGGAGATTCTCAGCTGGTGTAAATTAGTGTGGCTTCAGTGAGGCTGATGTTTTTATAACAGTTTACATCATTCACATTTCTTTCCTCAAAAATTCTATTTTTTTGTAAGCATTTAAGCATAACAGCATCAATTTTCTGTACCAGCATCTTCTGAATAGAAATGTGCAGTTTCTTCTATGAAAACCCTGATGTTTTCCTCTTTGAGTAGGCATTGCAAAGGAAAAGATGTTCTTGAACTGCAAGAAATATTCCACCCGATTCAAATTCTAACACATATTGCTATAAAATCACCCCTGGAACAGGCAGGAGTGAGGGGAAACTTCACAGCCATCAGCTCCCAAGGGCAGTGGGACAGAAAGGAGGGTGAGAAGTAGATTGGGTGCTAACACTCCCATCCCCTGCAATCCCAGAGATCTCATTACACACACGCTGCCACATTTCTCCAGGCTGTGTCAGAAATCCTCTCTCAGGGTATCAGTCTTGGCTCCTCCAGCTGCATTCCCTTGTTTCCCCCCCTTATCAGCAAACTTCAGTTCCAAATTAGGGTGATGTTGCCATATGTCTGTTAGCTGATTAGAGAAATACAGATAAAACCGGAGGGGCTTTTTTGGTTGTTTTCATTAAATTTGTGGTTTCATTAAGTTTCTGGGACCCAGTTCCCTCAGCCTTTCCTCACATGGCATTCCCACCTGGCCCCTTTTTGGACCTTTTCAGCCTACCCACTTCTCTTTTGCCTATTTGAAAATATTAAGCAATGTTGAACCCAGTATTGACCCCTGAGGATCAATATTGTCCCACTTGTGTCAGGCTGCCAGCTTGGAAAGGACCTGAAACTGTTAAGATTCAATGTTGAATCTAAATTATGAAGTGTGTTTCTTTCAGACAGTGGGAAGAAGGTGGATTTTTTAGGACCTCAAAATATCTCATCCTAGGAGGACAAGAATGTCTTGTGCAGAAGCTTGTAAAAAAAACATGTCCTCATAATGCTGTATTTTTTAATTATCTGAAAGAAAATCACGCAAATCACACATTTGTCCAAAATACAATCCCCAGAATGATCCTTAGGAGGGCTGGACACTCATTGCAGCTATTAAATGGGCAGTATAGCTCCTGTAAATCAGTATTCTTTTAAGAATTAATGGAGTACTTCAAGCTCCCCTCCACTGTCAATGGAGAGAAGCAATCCCCTGTGATGGTAAGTACTCAGTATTAAAATAAATATGCAAGACAGATGGGTGCTCTAAAAATGCCTGTCACTATGTCTTGAATATAGAAGGAGCTAAAATAACTAGATTTGATTCAGTATTTCAGAATGGAAAAATTAAATGGGATGGTCCTACCCTGAGCACTATCACTGCTTTCTAAAGTGACAGAGTGTGCAACTTTTTAATCTGAATTTGATTAAATGATACACCTCTTTAATGATGACAGGATATTCTTGCCAGGGGGAAGAATTTCTTCTTGCTGCACGTTTCACTCCTTGTCAAAAAAAAAAACAAAACCCTCCAAACAATGCATGTATTTTATGAGATAAAAAGTCAATGAGATTTGGAAGCTACACAAGCTTTGTCATTTTGGAAGGTCCCACCAGATGCCTTTTCTGAATTTTCAGTGCCTGAGAATGCTGTAAAATCCAGTCTTGGCTAGTAGCTAGAAAAGCAGGAATATATCCTCACCACAGTGATGTTGGAAACCCTTGTTCAAAAATATACAGAATTATAGAACTATTCAGTGTATCATCTACAAATGGAAAAAAAAATCACCAAACCCAAAACATTGCCCTCTTCATTCTCAAGAGTGAAAAAGTTCTTTTCCATTTCATTCAGCCTCTAATAATTTTAAATATAAATTCCATATAAATTCCTCAGACAGTTCTTTTCTTTTTTTTTTTTTTTTGGAAGCTTAGATGCCAGTACATGATTATGGGTAAATATCAGTCAATAATAGCAGCTGCCACCTGGGAACCAGTATGATCAAGCCCTAATCCTAACTGGTGTTTCAAATCCAACTGCTGCCACTGAGGATGTTTCTGGAAACCTTTGGTTATTGCCAAAAGACAAGAAGTAGCTACAAAAGTGAATTATGCAAAACAAGAAAAATAATGACACAAACCAAAGGAAAATACTCCCCTACGTACAAGTTTTCCCACTTTGGAGAGGCTAAAAGAAGAAACTGCACATGGCTGATATTAAACAAACCATTTAATTCACCAATTCACCACTTGAAGGCATTCAGATATTGTTGTGAAGTGGCCTGCATAACAAAACATACATAAAATATAACAAGAGAATGTTCTTCAACCGTTAATGGGTAGAATTTTTATTATTTCCTTATTTTATTACGTACTTAGTTTTAATTATGTACAGACCTAGATAAAACTTGCTTGGATGCAGGCCAAGGATAAGATTTGCACACCCCAGGTACTGATAGTGTGTCCAGCTCATGGTTCATTTTAATTTTATTGACTTTATTTACTCTCTGAGATTGCAAGGAGGTGGCTTCCCCGGGTTTCTCCAGAGTTGTAATTATTCATGCTACCCTGGAACCAGATAGACTCAGTGGTCACAAGGTAATTAAACACTGCTGAGAGCAATTGTTTTATTTAAGGAGAACTTATAGCCTGTGTCATACATTTATGAGCAGATTATTTAGTGAGTGGCATTCTAGAACTGAGTATTTCTGTGGAAGGAAGGGGCTGTAATTCAATGTTTTGTTGCCAAGCGGCCACGTGCTGACCCAGATGGGATTTCTCTGCATCCACAGAGGGGTGGGCAGCAGGAAAAGGGGGGATCCTTCCCCTCTGCCCCCTCAGGTGAGACCCCAACTGCAGAACTGACCCAGTACAGGAGGGAGGTGCTGGGGCAAGTCCAGAGCAGGCACCAGGATGATCAGAGGGATGGAGGAAAGGCTGAGAGATTTGGGATTGTTCACCCTGGAGAAGAGAAAGCTTTGGGGTGAACCCATTGGGGCCTTCCAGTGCCTGAAGGGAACCTGCAGGGAAAAAGGAAAGAGAACATTTACAAGTGATGGAGTGACAGGAGATTGAGGAATGGCCTCAGTCTGGCAGACAGCAGGTTTAGGTCAGATATTTGGATGAAATTGTTCCCTGGGAGGGTGGGGAGGCCCTGGCAGAGGTGCCCAGAGCAGCTGTGGCTGCCCCTGGATCCCTGGAAATGCTCAAGGCCAGGCTGGAAGGGGCTTGGAACACCCTGAGACAGAGGGAGGTGTCCCTGCCCATGGCAGGGGGTGGAATGAGATGAGCTTTAATGTCTCTTCCCACCCAAACCACGCTGTGATTCCATGATTTCTGTCTTTTCCTTTCTCTCTGGTGACTCAGCCTTTCTCCTTCGCAACCACATAAACAAAGCTCTAAAGACCTTACTACACAACCTCTTTTGTACAAAATTATCTTTTTGTTTTCTTTCTCCCGACGAAATAAATGAATTATTAAGAGGACATGGGAACATACCAATTTTAGTTCCACATGAGGGGTTTCTATAGCAAAATGAAGCTGGAAATTGGGTGACTGCAGAACCCCCAGTGCAGTTCCTTAGAATAAATTCTAAAACCAAAATAATTTATACGAATAAAAACATGATAAAATTACTGAACTGAGTACAACAGTAATTCACGTTCATACCACACTCCCAAGAGACTTCTTAACACTCAATCTTTCCTTAAACTTATTATTTTAAGAAGTCTTCTTCAGCTCATCTCTAGAGGAACTACGCAGATTTTGTTAAACTTATTTTCCTGACCCATGTCCATAGAAAATTGCTAGAAATTTCAATTTCCAGTGAAATTTAGTCTCTACTTCTCCTGGAATATATTGTTTAGCCTTTTCCTGACCCAAAATAAATTGTCTTCTATCAGAAGGGTACTATGTATTGGTATGTTTAAACCTAGATTTCTGCTTAAAAGCACTGATGCAGCCTATGCCTGTTGTTCAAAATGTTTTTTCTTTAGTACTAAGCTTCTCTTCATCACTTTTAAAAGTGCTATTGAACGTTGGCATAGTTTTAAAGGAGTGATATTCAACATTTAAAATAAAATATTAGGACAGATACATTTTTGAGCAGCAATTTACACCATAATAAAACCTTGTGATATTGAAGTTCTGAATAACCTGTAAATAATGGAGCCCTCTACCTAGGGGATGATGAAAATATAAAAATAGATCAGTGTTTGGTAGCTTTTGGATCAATAGATAATCTTTCCAGCTGTCTCCTGGAGGCTAAATTACTTGAAACAGTAGTGAGGGTGTCTTGGACATGCAACACTTGATGTTTGAGGAGATTGAGCTCTCCCAGATATTTTGGCTTACATCTGAAGCAGCAGAGAAAAAAGAGGAATGTCTGAAAATGGTGGTTCCAAAACATCTTAAATAGATTATTGTTATTAATATTGTTACTGTTTAATTGAAACCCTGAGCTTCTGAATTATGAACTTGAAAGGAAAACAGTGTTCTCTAACAATCACTCCTTTAGTTGTGATACACATTGGGTTTTGTCTGTGACATTATTTTGTAGATTGCAGCTGCCCCACTTTTTGTGTATTTCTTGGCATTCCATTCCCTTTTATAGGTTACCATTATCAGGCTTGTTCCTCTGGCATTTTTTTTATAATAACGTGCTCAAAGTATTGCCTTTTCTTCTCCAACATCTCTAAGTGATCCTAACTTTTCCATGCAAGGATATTCATTACAATAACATTTGTCTTTATTATAATGATTTTGGGTAGTAGTAATTTCATCTGTTTCATATGCTCTGTGATTTCCTCATTATTGGTATCTGGAATTATTAAAAACCAACAACACAATTCCAGTGTGGAGCATCTTCTTCCAAGGTTGAACATATCTGAAATGCACTGAGTCTCTGGGCTGCTTGGCCTGACTGTCCTTGTCTTGGTTCTGTGATGTTCTCTAGGGTTAGAAAAATGTCCTGTTAAATACCTCATGCTGATCAAAAGAGTTCTGTAATGAGCAAATCATGGGATGTAAATGTCCTTAATAGTTGTGATATGTATTTTGGGAGTTTAATATTTTACTCTAACTGTTTAAACTGTAAAAAGGAAAAATGGAAGGAGAGGGAAAGGTCTTTGTAAAAAGGAAAATCAGTGCTATACCTTAGCAGAGATCTTTCTAGCATTCAGCAGATGCTGAAATTTCTCACCATCCTTAAGTGCATTTTGTTCTTATTTTATTTAATTTCCTAACCAAATGAAGTTGAAATTCCCTGTATAAATAAATGCAGTTTTACTTGTAAGACTTTTCAGACTTCGATATAAATGACAGTGTAGTCTTTATTGTTCAGGTAATAGTGTTGACACTGCTTGAGACTGTAGGAATTTTCTGGAGTAATAGAACAGTCAGTACCTTGATTTCTTCCAGTTACCAGACATGGATGTGTTGAGAGACTACACAACTTCTCATGTCAGGTGGCAAATCAGGCATAAAAACACTTGAATATGCTATTCAGGGAGCTGGATCTGACACTGAGTGACCTGGGGTGGAACTGCAGCCTTGGGGTACAAATGCAGTGGAAAATCCTCTCCTGACCTGGGGGAGTCTGCAGCAGCACAGCCCAGGTCAGAGCCTGTGGGAATTGGCTCATCCTGAACTGAGAATAAGTCAGATGGGCAGGGAAAAGCTCTAAGGAAATTAGAATGGAAGCAACTCAGACTGAGAAAATTGTTTGAAGGTATCTCGAGTACAAGCAGTATGCAAATGCTGGTAATGGTCACAAGAAATCAGGGACTTGATTAATATATTCTCCTGTTGCAAAGTTCTCCTCATTACACTATGAATAGATGTAATTCTGTCCATAGGAACTTGAATACAGATATTTTGGCATTCAAGGAATTCTGTGCCTTTCTCCTCCTTCTCCTTTTAACCCAATGCCAGCAGCAATTTTTACTTCCTTTTCATCCCAAAGTATCTTTCTTCCCTTTGCAGAGTAAGATTAACAGAGAAAAGGCAAATGGCTCAATACCAAGCTTTTTCATTTTTTCAGGAAACCAATAAATTCCTTTCTATCCCTTCTAGGAATGAAGGCCAAAAATTTATCAAAGAGCAACAATAAAATAAGAGTATTTAAGGACTTAAATAAATAAACTTTAATAAACTTATATTTTCAGCACAGAGCAGATGGTGTTTGACAGACCTGCCTGAAGCTATGTAGCATCACATGCCATGCTAGTTATTTTTCAATAACGTGATTTACTAAACAAATTTCTTTGAAATCATAAGGGGAAGAAGGGGGTTTGTATACAGACTAAAAGGGGGTTTGTATATAGACTAAAAGGGGGTTTTTATACAGGACATTTTGTAAGTAAAGGTGAAGGTGAGTTAAAATTCCTGGTTAAGTAAAAATTGTGCAGAATGGGAGACTTCAGCCATATTTGTGTGAGTTAATAAAATACTGCCATTGAGAGAGCTCAACTGGATCTCTTGTTTTGGTTTAGTTTTCCAGCACATCCCATTTAGCATGTCAGGCAGCACTGAGGCACAATTTGGGCAATTGCAGGCAGCAGTGTGGAACAGGCTTTGCTCTGCTTTGGAGGGACAAGGGCCTGGCCAGATGGATATGGACAGTTTGTGTTGTGTGGCCTAAGGGTCACAGAAGGGTTCCCAGTTGTTTTGTGTTTCACAATAGGATGAACCTTAAGGGCCAGTTTATATAAAAACTGTTTATTTAAAACTGGAGTCGAAAAGTTACCGGATGGATTTGAAGGGAGGCTTAGGAGAGGTGCTGGATTTAGGCTGCCATGGACCTGCTCTCAGTGAGAGTTTCCACCTATGAGACATACCCAGATTAGGAACCTGAATTACAAACTTTGAGGTCACTGTCAAAATTTCTACTTTTTTTTCCCAATGTCGAGTAGTCTTTTCCTCTAAATGGTGCAGTTTATCAAATGCTTAATTTATGTAGTGTCACTGTATCCCGTAGCTGACTACCCTGGAAGGATTCCCAAGTTCCTGCTCAAGGACAACTTTCTGACCCCCTAAATGGGTGCCAAGCATTAATAGCTTGGCCTCACCATGTTGGTGGTGAATACAAAATATATCTGTCCTGCATGAGAGCCGTGAAGAGGAATTGTGAACCACTTGTTTTATTTGAGACCTGTAAAATACCATCCCTGTGTAGCCATGAGTGTCTTGGTGTTTGCTCTTTGATTATTCACATTCTGTTAATACTCACAGGAATTTTAGCCTGTTTAGCAAATTATTCTCTGATTTTATTAAAAGTAAGGAAAGAAAATGTGCCAAACAAAGGTTATCTTTACCCTAAAAAAAAAAAAGTCTTATGATGCCTTCTGTTCTTATGGATCTTTCCAAGCCAGTCCATTAAAGCTTAAATAATGAGAAGGAATAGAATAATTTAAAGAATATTAGATTAAAAATAAAGCATCCCAGAACATGAATGTCACCAAGGAAACCTGGTTCAGCAACTGCACAGCACACAGCTGGAGTAATTTTATTTTTTTCTAAATTTTCTTAGACTATAACTCTGTAGTCTAACTAACTAGAACCTGGCTGAGACTGGCTCATCTGGCAGTCCCTGCTGTCTCATTCCAACAGTCAGGAGAGGCTTCCTGAACCAAACTTTTCTGCCTCAGCCTTATTGTGAAATTTCAGCTTGAAAAACAGCCTTGATTGTGTGCACATATGACACCTGCTGTCTTGAACAAAATACCAGGGACTGAATTTGGGACATCTAAATCCAAAAGCCTGTGCTAACGTTGCTCAGGCTAAAGAGAAGTGGTTCTTCAGCTGGGGACCAGAAGAACTCAGTCAAAGGATGAACACAAGAAAAGTGAGATAAAAATATCAGCGGGTGACACAGATGCCTCCTCTTGTGTGATAGCAAATGCTTTCTCTCTCTGTTTTCTGGTGTCAATTTGTGTGATTAATTCCAGAATTTTTAATGGATCCTTTTTAGAAAGCTAAGAGGTAAATTTATGTTTTGTATTAAATTCTGGTGGCACTTGATATTGTTATGTTTGAATTTCTAAATAAAAAAATGGAGATGGGTTTTACAGATTTTTAAATGATCATAAAAGCTTTGGCCTTGTGTCATAATTAGAATTACAGGCAATAACAGAAAGCAGGCGTTCTCTGGAATGAATGCCTAAAGCAAAGACTGGAACAGAGGCCTCTTGCCAATGTAGGGCTGATAACAGTGCTGTACATGTGAGAGGTGTCATTGAAAGGGCGTCTTTAATCTCCATCCCACCCCAAAAGTGACTTCTCAATAGCTCCCAGAAACGTGTGCTATTAGGCTCAGCTGGAGAGAGAAAATCGCTCTTAATCATATGCAAGGAACAATTCTAAATAGAAGCATTTGAAAACAGCCTTGGGAAGGAAAGAGTACTGCCAGAAAGAATGGAAGATCATTTTGATTCTTGATGAAAAGCTTTCAAACAGAGTTCAATGTGCAAAAGATGTGACAAATCTTTAGAGAAGTAGTTTTCTCTTAAGAGAAAGGTAATACAGCTAACAAAGTCATTTAATGCTTTTTGTGCCATTGAACCTGAAAACCATATTTTCCTCTCATTGGTTATGAGACACAAAAGGCTTTTTTCCCCCCTTTTTAATCTTCGTGAGGAGTTTTGCTTTGAGACTTCCTGCAGGAAAGTGTTTTAAGTGGAATTCTTCTTTATACTGAACCTAATGTCTGCCAATATGATTCCAGTTACAGGCGTAGGGACCATTTTCCTTCTGTCCTCAAGCTGTGTTGCTGCTTATTATCATGTTTAACATTCCCAGTGCTTGGCAGGATGGAGATTAGAAACCCTTAATATTCATTTTATAGTGAACGGTCTTGCCAGATTTTTTTGAGTATTAGCTATAATATATGCACATAATTTATTGGTGGAAAAGTTCTGAACTCTCCGTTGAGTCACCTTAATCTTTGTTCTTATCACTTTAGGATTGTTCTAAAATAATCTTCTCTGCCTCCTGCACGTAAACACGTTAAAAACATTACTTTGGAAATAACAAACCAAAAAGCTGCAATAATTTCCTTTGATGAATCCTTACTATTTTTTTTTAAGTTTATATTGCCTAAAGGATTTTTCTCTAACTCTAAAATTTTGGGTTTTTAACAGACTGGAAGGAAGGAGAAGGGAGACCCACTCAACATTGCCATTGACAAGATGACCAAGAAGACACGAGACCTTAGGAGACAGGTGAGCCCTACCTTTGCTAATGTTTCCTGATTTTTCCAAGGAAATCATTGCTTTCCAACTTCAGACTGGTTTTGCCACATGAGGAGGTGTAAAGAATTGGCGTCCTCATTTAGATATGGCCCTACATTGCACATGACATTAAGCAAAGTAGCAGCATTTCCTGTGAGGAAAAAAAGAAAAAAAAAAGGAGAAGGAAATGCATTCCAAGTGCAACCCCCAATAGTCTTTCCACGTGGGAGGGGAGGCAGATTGTCCAGACTTTCCCTGCCTTGACAGCTCAAAAGCCCCAGTCATAAAAACACTGACATATGTGCTTATTTGTGTTTTATTTGAATACTCTCACTGGAGTAACAGGAAAGATGAGCAGAATATGAAAAGGAAAAATTGTAAGAGTAAAATATATTCAATATGAACTTCTAAGGTGCTGTATTAAATAAAGATCCTGTGAAGATACAGAAAGTCATAATAAATATCAATTTTGCCAGAGCGGTGGATGTCCCATCCCTGCAAACACTCAAGGCCAGTTTGGATGGGTCTGAGTAATCTGATGTTTTTTGGGGATGGCCCTACCTGTGGCACAGGGAAGTGAACCAGATGACCTTTAAATGCCCCTTCTAACCCAAACTATCCTATGATTTTATGAATAACTGAAAAACCTAGATTAAACCATAAACTTAGGCTTTCTTCTATTACATTTATCTTTTTTTTTTTTTTTTGTGATAAGAAAGAAAGATTAATTCAAAAAGCTTGAGATGGAAAAGAAGTGAAAAGAGATTGGCAACCAAAAGGGAGGGATTTCTCTTTACACCTTCAAGTTAAGGCAGGACAGATTGTCTCTTTATAGCTCTTTTTTCTCCCTTTGAGATGACCCCAGTTCTACATTTTTTATACAAATTTAATAATAATAATAATTATAGTAATACTAATAAAAATTCTACCTGGCCTCTGTGAAAATGATCCCAAATCCAGAAAACTGCCAAACCAAGTAAAGATTTAAATGTATCTTCAGGCCCCTAGTGCAGCATGATGGTTTTGGAAAGAGTGGCCCCTGTAGGCATTTTGCAATCAGTGCTCTGCACTGCTAAAACTCAGCTCATTTCAGCTCTTCCTTCTTAACCTTTAGCAGACGTGTTTGAAAATCATCTTCTCAGAGCTTATTTTGCCAAACAACAAACCCATTGCCGTGGACCTGCAGACAATATGAATCACCGAGTCTCCTATATAAAGCCTGGCATCACATCTGCTGCTCAGCTAATGACAGAAGAAAGATCTCTGCTGTCCTGACCTCCACATTTGTGGGATCCTCGGCTCTGCCGTGGAGCTGGGACCATGTGTTGCCTCCCACCTCTGTTCTCACTGCTTCAAGGAAGTAGCAGACTAACACATGAGTGAGTTCTGTGTGAGGCTCTCAGCAGTTGCCTGAATTACTCATCCCTAAAGCCAAATTTACTCTGAAACGTGATGTAAAAGTGGCACCTGTCTCAGTAAGCTGTGTGCTTCTCATGTGTATCCACCCTTGTGCAACGTTCAGCCTCAGAGAGGTTGGAACTCTGGATGTGGGAAAAGTGAAGCACAGATATTGTATTTTCCTGCTTGGATAAGAAGCTTTTAGTACAGTTTCTGATATTTATGGAAGTTAATCGTGTAGGTATAATGTTTATTAAATTGTGGCAGTTGCTAGTAAACTAATCAAGATTAAATCATAATCGTGCTGGGTTTTGCACAAACATAGAGGACGATGGAGTCTGCTTTCAACAATGTGCATTCTGACTGTAAATCATAATCCTTCAGCATCATGATCAGTGTTCTGCTTTGTCACATTAATAAAATCAGCAGGGTAGCTGTGTGTGGCTGCCCAGACCTGCCTGCTACATTCCAGAATGGTGAGGGTGTCACTGAGGGCTTGCTTTGATGGCTGGGGAGAGAGGCCTGAAGATTCAGAGGAAATGAGCTGCAGTGGAGGTTACAGAGTCCCACTGTTTCGGTCCTTCTGTTCTGGGAAAAATCATGGGAGAGACAAACAGCTTTGAATATCATCATCCCTTTTGTCTTAATGAATCCCCTTTAAAGCTTGTTTTTCAGACTTTGGATGTTTACTGTTAACACCATAAAACTAGATAACCTACAGCGGCGTTTTGGTGATGAAAAATACAAGTATAGATAAATAGACTTTTTTTTTTCCAATTGGTAGTCAGGCTCCCTTGCAAGTCTTCAGTATTCACCCATCTAAGACTGATTTTTCATTTTCTCCCCAGGTCACTTAGCTCTTTATTTCTGAGATTTGATTTCATTATCTGCATAACATGCAGACATGGGAAATGATTGTGGATGGAACACACAGTGCTAAAATTCCACCTCACAATTCACAGTCACTTCAATATTTCTTATTCTGATGGAATTACCTCTTTTAAACTTATCATTTCAACTCTCCTGAGAATTGGGAAAGTATTTTGGAGATCTAATTATAGGTCTTACTAAAAACTGCCAGTAAGAACATCAAGCTGAATCAGACTGAGCAAGTTCTTGGAAGCAGACACACCTCACCAGCCCGTGGCTTACTGCTGCCATTCCTCACTGGATTTTCGTGGAATCACAGGGTGGTTTGGGTTGGAAGGGACCCTAATACTCATCTCTATCCAACACTCTGCCATGGCAGGGACATCTCCCACTATCCCAGGTTGCTCCAAGCCCCATCCAGCCTGGCATTGGACACTTGCAGGGATCCAGGGGCAGCCACAGCTTCTCTGGGCACTCTGTGCCAGGGCCTCACCACCCTCACAGGGAACAATTCCTTCCTAAAATCCAACCCAGGCTCCTTGGTACAATTTAAACAAGGAGCTACTGGAGAAGGTGCAGCAGAGGCTGCAAGGATGATGAAGGGTCTGGAGCATCCCCCTCATGAGGAGATACTGTAGGAATTGGGCTTGTTTAGTCTGGAAAAGGGAAGAGGGATCTCATCAATCCATACAAATATTTCCAAGGCAGAGATCACAGAATGGTGCCAAACTCCTTGCAGTGGTGCCCAGTGACAGGACAAGGACTGATGGCCATGAACCAAAACACAAGAAGCTTCACCTCAGTGTGACAAAGAACTATTTTATGTTGAGGGTGGCAGAGCTGCCTGGGCAGGCTGTGGAGTCTCCAAACCCACGTGGACACATTCCTGTGTCACCTGCTCCAGGGGTTGGACTGGATGATCTCCAGAGGTCCCTTCCAACCCTAAAATTCCTGTGATTCTGTAACCCTGCCCTCTGGCAATTTAAAGCCATTCCTGCTGTTCTGTCATTCCGTGCCCTTTCCAGAAGTCCCTGTCCAGCTCTCTTGTAGTGCCTTTAGGCACTGGAAGGTGCTAGAAGATCTGGAAGCCTTCTCCAGGCTGAATCAACCTTTCATTTTGAACAAGCTGAAGAAAGCACTGGATCTGATAAGAAGTTGTGCCAATTGACAAGACTGGGGATCTCTTTTCCCACTGGTATGCAAGCCTGTAGTTAAAAAAAAAAAAAAAAAAGACAAAAGGTACCAAAAGGTAACACAGGCATTTTCCCCTGTGTGGTACAGCAAGTCAGGCCAGCAGTGGGTGCTGGTTGATTCCAATTCTTTTGTTAGTTTTTCCTCCATAGGAGGAAAGAGAAACACCCACCCAAGAGTTCAAATGCTACAGGTAACCCCAAAGCAGCAGGCACACCTGACATTTGGAGCCTCACAGCTCTGAGGGGACACTGAGAAAGAGAAAGAGGCAGGCAGGACCCACCAGAGGGTTTGGTCAGAGCACCTGGAGGTGCAGCTCAGCCTGGAGCTGAGTGAGCAGAGCAGCAGCTGCTGGGCTGCCACCAGCACTGATTTATTAAAAAATATGGATATTGATCTAGTACTGATATCCAACTGTGACGGACAAAAACTCTGTAACAGTTTAAAGTTAGAAAGTGTTTGTTTATTTGACACCGGGCAGTGTGCGGGACAGCTCCCAAATCCACACCTCACCTTCCAGGTGATTACAGAGCCCTTTTATCCATACAAATATTGAATATTCAAAATACAAATACACATTCATAATTTTGGTACAGCCCATTCCTCTCTTCGTATGCCAGTCACTCCAAAAGCCATTCAGCCTGCGTGGTTTGTCCCTTGAAATGGGTCGGTGTCCCTTTCATGGGGAGGGGTCCCAACATGAGGAAGTCAATGAAGTCTTCCTCGTTCTGACCTTTCTACCTTTTCAATGCAAATATGACAAATGAACTCTTGACAGAACTCCCATTCCTTGTCTTCAGTTGGTTTCAGAACAGAGGAGGCCCACAATTGTCTTATGTTCCTAAAAGCTATTTTCAGTATCTATATTCTTCACTATAAACCCAGCTAACCAAACATTGTGCTGACAAGCAATCAGTTATTAGTTAACTACTAACTCTTAACTTCATCACAGCCTACTCATTTATTTTAATTAACTCTAGTAAGGCTTATATCTGACTAAAATCTTAGCTCCTCTAAAATCTCTAAATTCCTTAAAATGTACGTTTCACCACTGCTGGGCTGTCACCAGCACTGCTGTCCCACCTGCTGGCCCTGCTGCCACCCCCATGTCCTGTTCCAGCTGACAGCTGAGCTGCTTCGTTCTGCACGAGCCACTCCAGGTGGAATAACCAAAACCAATTTTTTTTCCCTAAATACCACCCATCAGTGCTGCCATTACAGCAACCTGCCTGGATTATTTCAGTTTTGCCCATTTGAGGTATCCTGTGCCTCCAAGTGGAAGGAATTGGACAGAAATAAGATTTCTTTTTCACCACCAATTCTCAGTTTATACTGGAAATTATGCTTTCATACAGCTGTTAAGATGTATTCATCCAACTCCTACAGACTGAGGTTTATGTTATTACTAAAGCTGCTTAGAAATACTGCATGAAATAAATTCGTCACAGAAAATGATCATTTTCTTAAAAACAGGAAAACTTCCAGAAATTAGCCAGAAATGTAATTTTTAAAATTAAAAAAAAAATTATATATAAAAAAAAAAAAGCCTGAGAGTGTTGAAAAGTCTAGTGTGGATTTTTTCCAGTAGTTTCCAGTTTTCATTTTGAAAGTTATTATTATTACTTATTACTTATTACTTATTATTATTTTTAGTTCATTAATCAATTTATTAATTTATTGATTTATTTTTAGTTTAGCATTGCAAATACAAATATTTATATATGAATAATTATTAAAAATTAAACCCTCATTTTTACAATGGCCAAGGTGATTTTTCTTTTTTTCAAAGAATTTTGCTAGGTTTTAAATGCTCATTTTTCATCTGCAAGTAGAAAAAAGAAAAAAAATTAAAAATATTGCATTTTATTTAGTGTGGGATTCTGCTTTTCCTTGCAGTTTTAGGCAACAAAACTTCATTAAAACATATAAATTAATAGAAACTGTGGAGTAGGAAGTCCTGAAATATCTGCATTATCAGTTGCTATCTGCATTACCAGTATTTTGCTAAATACTTTCGAACATTTAGTACTGACATCCTGGACTTTCACTTTAATGGAATGATTGCCTAATAGAAATTAATCTTACTGTTAGAAATCTAAGTTTGGGTGTGCAAAATGCAAACATATTTGGGTGTATCAAAATGGATTTTTGGCCACCTGATTATAGTTTTGTGGCCTTTATGTGTTGTTGGGTAGAATCCATCTCAGCCTTTTGGATGGGTACACAAAAAGCAGAAAAATATCAACATTCTCTTAGTAGCTACATACATGTAGTAGCTAAGGTGGTGATTTTGAATATGGAAAAAGAATTCATCACACCACTGTGAGGCAAAACATTCCACTTCAGCACTTGCTTGTATCAAAAATGTCTTCTCAGATTGTCCTTTCCAGACAGCATCCTACAAACCTCTGAGGAATCCATATTTTGTAGACACAGGAACAAAAACCAAAATTGTGAACACCTGAATTAATAAAATTCTGCTTTCTCTAGCATTGTACTGTTTAGGGCTTTCTACAGCAATAATCTCAGGTCCTTAATTCTCACATTTCCTCTCATTTTCTTGCCCCTGCCATTCTCCCTGCTCATTCCCCATTACCTGAGGCTGATTTGTTACTCCAGGTGAATGCAGAGAGGGATGGGCTGCTTTGGCTCCTGCTCAGCTGGTGCCTGTGTGGGTACTCTGGCCAGCCACTCTCTGACTTCACAGAACAAAGTTCCCTCCACAGGGAACTGATTTGGGTCTCTCTTCTCCTACACAGACAGTTTTCCTTCCAACTCCAGCTATTCACCATCTTTAAGATATTTTCTCTCTGTCAGATGGTTTTAAAATTGGCCAAGTGATTAATATGTGTTTGGAAAAAAAAAAAAAAGGCAGATTTACTGTTATGAGCATCATTCCCTCAGAACACCAGTCCAGAGGATGGTTCTGTTCTCCTCTGCTATCTGTAACTTCAGCAACATTGGTATTGTATAACCATAGCAATGTACAATTAATAAACAAACCCTTTATGTGATTTCCACAGTGCCACAGAACTTGTTTTCCTATATGATTTCCCAAAAATGGCTTTCAGGTGTGTCTGGGGTTTGTCCTTGTTACTGGTGATTTAATGAGAGCTCCTCGGTAAGCTGAAAGCTGTAAGACAGGTTTTTCCAAGATTTCTCCTTTGTTTTAGATAATTTTTCCCTCTTTCTGATGGGTTAGGATTTTGATTGCTTCTTTTCAGTGTCTGCTTTGTCTAATAACCACTGTCAGTGTCCTAAAAATGGGGACACACTTTGGGGTACTCAGGATCAGGTTTGGCCATTTAGGCATGAACTTATATTAATAGTGACCATGCTGTGGTATCTTTCTACCAGGCAGACAGTCTGCAGAAGCCAAAATTAAAAAAAAAAAAAAAATCCAGATCATATTTGCCCTTTTTATGCCTCCAACCAATTCTTTATCTATAATGCAGTAAGTACATCCTTTCACATGACCCTTATCTATATTTGATCAGTCATTTGCATTCCCCTGTGCTAAGATGGGCTCTTGCAAATTCCTTTGTAAGACATTTGGTGGACTCTGGGCATGATTTTCATCACGATTTTCCTCATCCTGTTACCAGCCGTATTCTCCAACATCCCTCCCTTCAATCTGCAATCATGATATTACATTTTAGTCACAGAATACCCTGAGTTTGAAGGCACTCACAATGATCATTAAATCCTTGATAGTACTGTTTCAGTAGCTGTATTAGACTGCAAGTCAAGCTGGCAAAAGCCTAAAGTTTGATGAGACAAATACCTCCTGTAATTTATTTCTGCAAATTGGGTAAAAAAAAAAAAAGAGCTTGGGGACAACATCTTGATCATACTCAGTTTTTATCAACTTCATAGGTTTCTGAAAAGACTTGCAATTGTTTGATATGAGTTGCACCAGTTTGAACTAGATCCCAGGCTTCAGCATGTTCTTAGGCTTATTTATCATCTCTCTGTTCCTTGAGCAGCAGTGTCTCAGTTTACTCTTTCTGTTACTCACTTCCACGTAATTAAGTTGTAATGCTGTTTATGAATGCTATTTATGGTAATAAAAAAAAAAAAAAAGTTTAGCACTTTGAAGCCTGCCAGAAATTGGTGTAGACTCTAGAAGGACTCTAGGAATAAAAAGCATGAATATTAACTCATGGAATTAGACTGACAGGACACCTAAAACTGAAAGGATGTGTTCTCTTGGAACACACTTTATCACAGCTAACCCATACAATGTCAATTATGGATAGACACTTATATAAGTTTTCAGCCTGTGGGCTTAAATCTCTCTGCTCAAAGATATGCATAGGTTGCTTCTTCACTTCTGTAAGTGCTTTGAGGAAAACACAGGACTTCCTCCAAAAGAGGAAATCTTATCATCAAGATATTGCAGCAAAGCTGCTGTCTCACACCCAGACCAGATGACTTGCAAATGCTGTAGGGAGGGCCAGCAGCACCTCGAAATTAAATCTTGGTGCCCTAAATCATGATTAACTGACTTTATTTTTTTGTTTATCCTCTTTTTACTGTGTTCTGTGAGGATAAGCAAGACTTACTGTCCAGTTTTAGAAGAATGATCTGAAACTCAGAAAATAAAGCTGCTTCTGAAGGTGGAGCTTCCTCACTTGAGGTATTCTTTGTTGTAACAGCATTAGTAGGTTCACAGCATCTGAATATTATCATATAAGCCCAAGGGAAGCATAAGGGCTCTAAAGGCAAAAAACAAATCTTTAGTGGAAAACAGTGAACCCAGTTCTAATCAAACTTAATATACATTAAATAACAAACTCCTTTCAGCTTCCCAAAGAGAATGAAAAGCACATCCAAAGAAATGGATGGGGCAGGGGGAAGAGGAAAGAGAGAGCTCTGAACATTCCCACCAGCTGATGTCAGGTATAGAAATCAGGTGGTGATATAAAGAAGTTGGTTTCCTTCAGCCTCCCTTACAGTCACAGGAGAGTTCATCTCTGGAGGGTGACTTGGGGTTTCCAGCATGTGTTTTGTATAAGCTCTTTATACAAGGGGAGTCATGGACAATCTGATTTCTGATTCAGGCACCCTAAAGGTAGGTTTGTGTGAGGAGTCCTTTTGCAGCTGTCCACTAGAGCCAGTTCATAGTGCAGCAATCAGTGCATTTCTGGGGGGCTGGGGAAGTGAGTTCTCCTTCTCTGATGTGCCCTTTCTTGCAAACAAGAGGACATTGGGTAAGGTTATAAATCCTGCAGGGGGCTGCTTTTTTTTTTTTAAATTCAAGATCTGTATAATTTAAATAAGGGAAGAAAACAGAATGAAAGGGCCACAGACCTTCCCTAGCTCACATAACGCTGTGAGAGTTTGTAAGAGTTGCTGCACTCTTCTGAAGATGAAAAACTTCATGCAAGCCTGAAGTAGTACAGAATATCCAAGGAGGTTGTAACTTCAGAATTTAGTCTTGCAGGAAGGTTTATTAAGATTTATTTTGCAAAGTCAGAGTTGAAGCAAGGTCACACTTAAACAGGTGATCCACAGGAGCCTGTTCTGTATTACCAAGGAGGAGTTTTTGGCTGTTTCCAAGGGGAAGTGCAGTGTTATTACTGAGATTACCCCATTCTGTTGCATGAAAATACATCTTGACAAAATGCTGACATTTTTTTGCAGGGAGCCAGCCACAAATTAATCTAAAACTCTTTGAACCTAAGGCCACCTGTGGCATCATCTCTTGCTTGTGAGAAACTCAGCACCTTTTCTTGTTGCTTAATAGGTTTGATTTTCACCTGCAGTGACTCCAGTGCTCTTGAATAAGGAAATCTGGAAGCTGGCTTCCCAAAAGCAGACTATCAAATGCTAATACAGATTTATTTCTGTGCCAGGGCTACGTGTTTATGCCTTGTATTCTATTTAAGAGGGGTGCACTGCACTGTGTGTAGTTCTTTTCTAGGTACAAAGGTGCTAGGCTGGACTCTGGTGTGATACTGCCTTAGAAGGCAGAGGTGGTGATGTTCCACTTGATGAAGTCCTCTGCTCTTCCAACTTCCACTGAATTTATGAATATTTTGTCACCAACATGGTCTCAAAGAGCTGTGAGCCTCTGGCATGCTGATCAATACTTCCACTTTTTGTCTGCTCCCACTGGGTAGAATCACTGGTGTATTTTCTTCAGGAAAGGACTTACAGTAAAATGTTCAAACATCTGATCTAAAGAATTAGGCAAAATGCACTATTAATTGAATTACAATCAATAAAGATTTTGATTTGAACTTTGCACAGGTCTTTGTCTCCCTCAAAATGCACTTCTAGGTGTTCATCACTGTGACATTGAGGTTTTTATGGTGCTCTGAAGTGCTTCAGAGGAAATGGAGAGTGCTCTAATACTGCTGATTTACTCTTTCAGGTCTGCAGTAATTTCCTTACTGCCTAATTATAAGGCTTGGTTTAATTTACTCTACACATAATGTTTACTGATGCACATATGGTGCCATATTTCAGGAAACTATGCCCATATCAGGTAGTTTTGGGTAAGGCTGCAGTGTGTAACAGTTTCATCAAACAAAGGAAATTTTGAGCTGCAACATAATGTTCATGATGGAGTATTTTTTTTTTCTGGCAAAAGCCACTGTGTAGTAACCATGGCTGCTCTTGCTTTTTGAAATAGACACCTGATTTTATTTTTTTTTTAACTGAAGTCACTTTAAGTGAGCAGAGGGTTGGCCTATCAAAGTGCCTTGAGAAGAATTAGGAGGCAAAACTCAGTGACAGCTCTATTGCATTGGAAAAGATTACTGCACATAGTTTTTGTATTATTCCTCAAATACTGAGCTGTAAAACCTCAGATATTTCAAAAAAATCTTTGTGTTTAGAAGGTGCCTACCTCTTTAATCACTGCAGAGGAATAAGTATGGAGTTTTTTAAAATCTTTGTAATAAAAACCACTGTAAATATGGGAGAAGCTCAATGGAAGTGTATAAAGTTGCTGCATTATAAATAAAAATACCCACAAACTAGACCAAAAAAAAAAAAAGGGCAAAAAACCCACCAGAAATGTATTTCAAGAGACTTCTGTTGATAATAGTTTTACATAAAGAATCTTTCACTGTTCTGTAGTAGATATCATCTTGAGAATGATCTGTAGTCACATCAGATAAAGGCACTTATAGAAGTTTGGCTTCATAACAGTAACTTCAAATGTTTGTGCAGTGGCATGAGATAGAGAGCACTATAAACGTGGAGGGAAAAATAATCCTTTTCCAAAGACTTCTCTAATTCCATCTTCCTAATGGCTTTATGAGCAGTGCCAAAGTACAGAGAGTTTAATTGCCAAATGGGATTTCAACATTACATTTGTTTCTTAATTGACATTAATTTTGTTCACTAACTATTTCTAAGTATTATGAAATATCCTTAATGTTATGTTCTACTTGTAATTAAGCAACCAGATACAAAAGGTTTGTTTCTGATTCTTACTGTGTAAAAAAATTACTGCAAAGGAGAAGAAAACAAAGTATAAGTGAAACGAGAAAAAAGACAACAAAAACCCCAACAAAACAAACCTGAGAACAAAACCCAGACTGATCTCACTGCTGCAAGGGCCTTTTGAAAGGCATGGGTAATAATTGATAATATCAGATATCAATCATCTCTGTGCATGGGGCAGGATCTGCTGATGGCTTTGAGTGACTCTTGGACAGGATGATGAGAAATCCATTTTTGCAGCACACAATCAATTTTTAATCTTGTTTTAGCCATTGTCTGGCACTTCAACAGACAGATCTACCCAAGAGCTGTCATCAGCTTCCACTGGGCTCAGTCTCCAGGTCTTGGAGAAGATGAAGAGAATATTTACTATGCCAGGCTGTTCATGCAGCTGGGTCAGCTGGTACTGCAAGTGGGACATGTGTGACATTTATTGTGTTAAACCTGTAGGGCTTATTGGGTCTGACTGCTCACAGTGAGGATAACTTCATTAAGCGTTTTCATAAAAAATTTCCTTCCCATCTTGACCAAATAGCTGTTTCATTTCCCCAAACCAGCTTTTCCCCCTTTATTTATTTATTTATCCCCTTTTGCTTTATTTACTTTCCCCCTTTTACTTTATTTATTTACTTATTTGATTAAAAAAAACCCATAAAGCTCCAAAGCTCTGCTTGATTTAAGTATCATTTCAACAGGGCCTGAGACGGTAAATGAAGCTACACAATAGATTTTGGTTTTTAGTTTAATCTTTGCATTTTAATCCATTATCTCTATTCTTCTTCATTATCCTCTTCTTTGTCCCACCTCTTTTACATCAGACTCTTTAGGTTTGCAGTTTTGGTGATATTTTTGACACTTTACAATCCTCTTCAGTTTTCACAAGGCTATTTTTCAAAGTCTTATCCTATCTTTTTTTTTTTCTGCTGGGATAACCTATAGTTTTTTCCCCTTCTTTGTTCCTACATGCAATTTCCTATTCTACAATTTCATCCTCCCACGTTCACTTTATCACAATTCTACTCTCTCAGGTCATACAGAATGCAAAAGTTAATCACTGTCTTTTCAGTTCTGGGTTACTTTGACTTTCCAAATGCTTTTCACTGTCTGCTCAGCTCCTTCCTTTATTTCTGGTTTTCCCACATTTTTGATGAGAATCTTTGTAACTGTCCTCTACCTATTAATCCTCTGTATAATTCTTTATTTTTAGGAATAATGAATATGTAATAGAATCCCAGCACTGCCATTGGAGTTGGGTCTTTATTGTTCTATCCAGACATGAAATACAGAGTTCATACCCTGATAATCCTCACATGTTTGGGGGGAATGTGGTTATCATTGCCCCAAACATATATTTTTTTTCTCTGCTTTTATGTAACTGCACTAATATTGCTAGCAAGCCTGAGGCTTGCTCTCACTGAAAACTGTTTTTTTTTGAAAAAGCAGTATAAAATTTTTCTGTCATGAAATTTGATAAGTCACCTACCTTAGGCCCTCAAAAAAAAAAAAAAACAGCAAACAAACAAACAAATTTAAATCAGTGGGGATTGAGTACCTTAGCACTTGGTGACTGGGTTCTTCCATGCTTCAGGCCATGAACCATTTTGAGGAATCCTTTGTAGTGGCCTATGACTAGGAGGAATGTTCTTTGTGTGTGTTTTTTATACTCTTCCAAATTTTTGTCAAAAAATTTCACTTCAGCTTGCTTCCTGTTAGCAAATTCACCCCAAATCTTTTCCTAATTATGGCAGCTTCTCTGTAGAGATAGGAAAGCTCAGATATGCAAAAATATATTAAGGAGTTCAAAGTAAAAGAGAGCAGGTTTAGATTAGGTTTTAGAAAGAAATTCTTCCCTGTGAGGGTGGTGAGGGCCTGGCACAGGTGCCCAGAGAAGCTGTGGCTGCTCCTGGATCCCTGGAAGTGCCCAAAACAAGGTTGGATGGGGCTTGGAGTAACCTGGGACATTGGGAGATGTCCCTGCCCATGGCAGGGGGGTTGGAACTGGATGATCTTTAAGATCCAGGCCATTTCATGATTCTGGTAAGAATTGCTGGTCTTTGTAACAGATTTTCTTCCTGATTTATCTTTGGCCCAAATCTTACTTTTTTAATCTATTCCATAGATCTGTGGTTTGAGTGTCCAAGTGTGATACATGTTCTAAATAGTAGTCATTTTGCTGTTTAGTCTGCCAAGACAGAACTGCTGGTGTTGCTGTCCCCATCCCCCAGATTACCATCCTATGTGACACAGTCTGCAGAATTGACTGAGACTTTCTCTTTAGCACCAAACTGCAGCAGTTTCTAATGGTCACTGCCTTATTCTCCAGAACTCAATTTCACAGCATATTGGAGGTGACACATCTTAACTGCAGTGGAGAAGGCTTTATTTTCATCCCTTTCAATTGAATTAATGCCTGTTTGGGAGCTCTCTGCAGGTGCAAACTGGAGCTGGGTTGCAACTCCTGTTAAATGGAAAATAGTGAATAAGGTGCTCCTTGGTAAACTTTTGTTACAGGCAGCTCTGTACTGCCAGGCTGTATAAAGTTTAACAATCTGTTGGAGTCATTAATCTCCTGCTGTGGCTTTACCTTCCAGTGGCAGGATTAGACATTTAATTCTCTACTAGACTGTAAGTAGCACTGAGACATTTTGGTTCTAAAATTGTTATATAGCCATGGAAAACATCGTTTTGGTGGGCATTTAACCTCTTTGAGCTCAATTATGGCTGGGAACTGACAATGATAAAACAGCCCTAAATAGTGCTTAGAACAGTAGAGCATGATGCTATCAAAACCAGCAACTTGACTGTGCACCATAAACTGACAAAACTGACTGAACTGGAAAGGTATAAAATCTGCCTGTGCACCATTCATGCTTTCAAAAATATTTGCAAGTCTCGATGTTTTCCTTCTATATTTTTTGTTGGTGTGGCAAATTTATTAATCTGTTAGCTTTATGTACATTAATGAAGTTTTGTCTCTGACAAAATGAATTAAGCAAGACCTTTAATTTAACTTGCTTCCTCCTCTAATAAATGAAGTTTCATGTGGTGGAATTCTTGCTTTGAATTCATCTCTAAATTAAAAATCCTGTGGTGGGGGGTGGGAAACTGAAGCGTTGTCTTACAAGTAATAGTGTGTGTCATAATATTTACCTCAGAACTCAGCATAAATTAAGGCATTGCAAAGGCATTTGTTAATGCAGGTGCACGAGCAAAGCCCTGGTGCTGGTTTTGGAATAAAACATGACAGGCTTTTGCTGCTTTCAGATTTAAGTCACAGCCTTCTATTCCCTTCTAAACTGGCATTACCTGAATGAAACTGAAATCTCTGGGTGCACAAGCCATCACTTAGACTAGGCTTTGTTGCAGTATGCAGAGGAACACACAAGATTGCTTTTCCAGTAGTTATTTACCTTGATGAATAGCCCTAATTGGATCAAATAGACTGGTAATGGTGAGCCAGTAGTTTTAAATGTCTTGTCTTGTGCCATTAATATTACCTTGTCATGTATCCATTTGAGCTTTTGGATGAATGTCTTGCCTTCATACTGCTGTCACATTTAACAAATGATTTTGTCAAGTCATTCTTTACAGCTTGTGGTGAAGGATGGCAAAATTTGTGGTCTCCTGCGTACATAAAACCTGTTAACTCTACCTTTCAACTTCAATGCAAGGGCGTCCTAAAACTCAGATAACAAATTCCTAAAGAAATTACAGTGCCTGTTTACAAGAGGGGCCAGAAATATCCTACTGACATCTATGATTAACACAGCAGAAGAAGAATCGAATGTATTAATTTTGTATTTATCAAACTTGTGACAGTCAGAATTCAGACTCTTTTTTTTTTCAGCTGTTGCAATTATGAACAACACACAGTTACCATTAGAAATGAGATATCCATTTTAATCATTCACTTTGATTCAGAAAGAGCTCTGCTCTATATTTACTATGGTAAACCCCAAATTGCTGGTTACCTGATGCTTTTGTTGTCCTTTTTATTGATTTCTGATATGTGGTTGTAGGCTGAAGATATTTAACACTGACGAGAATAAGCTGCTTACTTGAGCATCCTGAGACTGCTCTTACAATTCCATGGGGCAAATTGTTATAACCCAATCCATACCACCACGTTACCTTAGATTAAAAATTGAATTGCTTGTTCATTGAATAAATGCAAGCTTTTGGAACAGATCCCTCCTTATGGCAGGATACAAACAGGAAAGTGTTGGTGCTCCTTTAGCATTTAAAGTGAGGGTTTTCACTGGCACATACTGAACTTGAGCAAGTGGAATTTTTTAAGGATCTTTCACTGAGAATGAGCTGGAAGCTACAAGGAATTTTTAAAAGCTTTGTGTGTTCCTTTGGAAATGCTACTATTTGGCCCTTTTTAATACAATGGGCATCAAAGTCTAGCTGTGGGTACACAAATGAGGCATCTGATCTGGAGTTTGCCAGCAAGCCCTGGGAAATGGATGTCTGCAGAGAGAATTATGCAAATTTATGATGCACCTTCTCTGGCAGTAATTAATGCTGGCTATAAGTGAAACTAATAATTTAATAGGGAATCACAGAATATCCCGAGGTGGAAGGGATCCACAAGGATCATAGAGTCCAACTCCTGGTTGTCCTGCACAGAGCAGCCCCAAGAATCCCACCATGTGTCTGAATTCTTAAGTTAAATTTTTCTAAATACTGACTGGAAATCTTATCAACCACAGAATGCAGAGTGCTGTGCTGCTGCACTATTCTCTGACACTGAGCATCTTAGAACATTTATTCTTCTTTTTCTTGCAATGTTTTGATTTACTTGGAGCAATATTATTATTTATATTGAGATGCTACTTATGAAAACTATTCATAGATCGGAGTCCCATTGTGTGAGATGCTGTGCAAATCGACCCAAAGCATGATCTGAAAGAGTTTTTAATGTAAAAATAAAATAAGAGTCAGTAAGTGGAGAGCAGCAGATTGATGGGAGAAAAAATAAAGTGTACAAGATGGAAATGTAATAGGTGGTAGCAAACACACAGCAGCTTCCAAAGTGTTGGCAGGTCTCTGATAGATGATTCTCTTCTTCTTTTTGTCTTCTTTCCTCCCCCTGTTTGTATGTGTTACTGAGTTAGCTATTCTGAGTGCCTTTAATCATTTTGAAAGTGGGAAAAAAAAAAAAAACAACAACTTTCCAGGTTGAATCTGTGTAGAATTAATTTTTAAGGAAAATTGAGAAGTGCTTAATACATTGACTGCTTCAGTTGGGATGGAAATCAAATGAATACCTCCTACAAGCACATATATGCTATTTTGCTTTGCTTGTTTTTACTGCACCACTCAGGGAATGAAGGAAAATATTCAGAGTTATGTTTCTCCGTATTCAAATAGAGCTGAGAATTGCTGTCATCAAACAGCAAATGCATCTTGGATTGTGTATTTGCAATGTCTGACAATAGGGCGGTTTTCAGTGTGATTGGGTGTTTTGATGGCACCTTGTCTAGCTAAAGCTTTCTGGTCTGGGCTGCAGAATAGAGAAAATTGCCTCTCTGGATGCTTCATCTAACTAAGCATGCATGATTTAAGGAGACTAATGGGTACCCAAGCCTCCAGGCTGAATAGCTCCAAACTTCTGTTTGAGTCCACAGTTTTTCATTCTTAACAACCCAAAAGCTGGAGAAAACATAATCAAGATGTTTCTGATCCACAATCCTACAGAGCAATCAAGCTTCCAGGAAGAATAGTTTAAGATTTCAGTCATCTTTCTGGCTGTCTTTCAAATTTTGTAGAAGTTTGACACTAATTAGTGGTCGTTAGCAAGGTGGAAAAGAGGTTAGTGACATCATTCTTACAGAAATATTGTTTCAAATAGATGTTTATATGGACTAACAGGTGTTAAATCTTCAGTAACTTGTAAGGTGTTTTTTTCTTCCTTCAGAATAAATTGTAATATGTTTTCTAATCTGCCTGGAAAATGTTAAAAAGGTTTTCTGTTTATACTTCTTGGAGCTATTCAAATGGGAGTACAAAGCACAAGGCATCTGCTATACAAAATATTAATTATTGTATGGAATACTATTCACTGGAGGAATTAGAGAAGGCTTAGAAATATTCTGGCTAATATTTTTTAATGGTTGCTTGGAGTTAAGCTCCTTAATCCATATTTGGCTTTTTAGTGAGCTGAACTGTTTTTTCAAGTAGTGTGGAGCTTTCAATTCTCATCAATTTGCTATGTCTTACACGAGTTATCACCATCATTCTGTACAGATCCATTCAGGCCAGCAGGATTAGGTGTTTGTCAGCACAAATCCCAGGAGGGGTTTGCAGAGCCTAGGCCCTCAAGTTTTTAATTTTGCTTGCAGGAAATATTGGAGAAAAGAAAGCAAAAAGTCCAAATCCCCGCATAAAGCCGCGAGATGCAAAACATCGGTGCTTCAATATGAACAGTGGGAACGTGTGCTGATAAATATCCTTTATTTACTGGTCTGCTGTCTTTTGTCACAGCTCCGGAAGGCAGTGATGGATCACATATCAGATTCATTCCTGGAGACCAACGTCCCACTGCTGGTTCTCATCGAGGCCGCGAAAAGCGGGAACGAGAAAGAAGTGAAGGAATACGCTCAGGTCTTCCGTGAACACGCCAACAAGCTGGTGGAGGTAAGTGACCTTCTGGACACTGCCAGGTTTCCATCTGGCACCTCCAGGGCAGGCAGGAACAGTTATATACTGGGTGAAATGTTGGAGGTGTTGTTGCAGGAGTTTTGGTCAACTTGATGGTGTTGATCGCCCTGGAAATGTTTGGATGACGGGCAGAGGAACGTGCTGTGGTTCAGTGGTCCATGAAAGGAGTTGAGCCTGTTAGAAATGGTGTTTCCAGCAGTCTGTCAAAAGACAGGAGTAACAAGAATTAAATTTCAGTTTGGCTTCACTAACAGTACAATGGAGCTGAATGTCTGAATGTCTATTAAGCAAAAAGCCAAATCAGTGCTTCACAATCTGGTCCTGGCCAAGTACTGCTCTAGACTTAATTATTTGTCAGTCTGAACTGAAACAGGGCAAAGGACATACAGAGAAGGCACAGCCTTAAGAACATATATGGTCTTGAAAGGTCTGTAGTTCACATACATACATATATATATATATGTATATATATTTTTTTTTTATTTTATTTTTTTTTTATAGTACCTTCTCTTTATGAAGAGACACACTGTCAACCAGTAATAACTACAAGTCTTCAGGGATGATATTGAAATAGCTTTATTCTACCGTGAGGAGTATAAAACACAATGATTGAAACCTTGGATACTCATGGAATGGACATCTAATAAAATGATAGTGTTCATTTCCGATTGCCTTCAACAGGCCAAGAACTATGAAAAGTGCTTGTGTTTTTAAAGAAAAATATAACTCAGTGATTTGCTCCATAACATTGTGTGGCACTTTTCTGTTTTGAAGGCTTTGTAGCCCCTTTGCAAAATATTTTCTTGTCACACAATTTGCTATTTAGCAAAATGAAATGCAATTAGGGAATTACTGATCTGACAGGTACTGAACTATACCTCTGAATGTCTTCTGTTAAAATAGGACTCTTCCTAATTCTGCAGAGCCTGAGCCGAAGCAAAGAGTAAGGATTTCTTGGTTAATATTGACTAAAACTGGATAGTTCCCTGATAAAATAAGTGTCTCTATGTCTTTTTACAGTGGGTGTGTGTTTTCAAATGTTCTGGAGCATCTCATTCTTGCCATGTACCAAACAGGGAGTCAAGGTACCTTATTCTGCTCTGGAAATCAGGTGTTTGCTAAAGTACTTAACTTGTAGGTGCCTAAAGGAAGATCTTGGGGGCCTAAAATTTCTGTACAATGCTGAATTCAGTAAGGTTTATTGCTGTTGTCTGCCAGAGGATCACAGGGCTGTCAGCAGCCTTCAGTCCCCGTCCCTGTGTATATTCAAAGATTTATTGCTGCCTCCTTGTGACTGGAGCTGTGGCAATGAAAAAAGAAATAGCTGGTAGGTGTATAAAGAGAGGAAAAAAAACGCAAACAAATGGAAAACCCCTCCACAGTGTTTGTTCATAGTTATAGTGGCAGTGGAGTTGTAGGCTTATATGCAGTGAACATATGTGGGGTTGGTGTTATAGCAGTCACATCCTCCACAGATTTGCAGAGAAGTGTTGCAATGACAGGTCTAATAGCATTATTAAAAAATTTAAAAATAGCTAAGTAGATATTTTAAAAATACCATAAGAGGTAATGGCATAAATGGAGGAAAAATACCTTTTAGGGGTGTAGTTAAAAAAAAAAAAAAGGCCAAAAACTCCTTGCCAGAAAAACCCACAACTTTAATGGGAAGAAAGAACTGCAGTGCTGTTAAACTGTCAGTGAGAGAATTTAGGTTTATTCTTCGGAGGAAATTCTTTACTGTAAGCATGGTGAGACCTTGACACCCCCAGAAAAGCTGCCCCAATCCTGGAAATGTCCAAGGCCAGGTTGGATGGGGCTTGGAGCAACCTGGAATAGTGGAAAGTGTCCCTGCCCATGGCAGGGAGTAGCACTGGATGGACTTTAAGCTCCCTTCCAGCCCAGGGCATTCTGTGATTCTACGAAACAACAACATCAAGAACAAAAAAAAGTGCAGTTTTAGTTACTTAGTCTTGTATTTACAAGCCTAACCTTACATTAGATTTGTATTTTAAACCAAACTGGAGGTTGGTTTATGATTTTCAACACGTGGTTAGCTTGTACCCCACCAAAAAGCAACAATGTTGGTATCAATAGCTGTTTTGGGGCTAATACCTAATATTTTTATTCCATTTAGGTTGTTCCAGACTATTAGAAGCAGATTCTTAATTGAATCCTGCATATCTGTGACAGCTGATACTAGCTTGTGGGTGCATTTTTACTTTTTTCCAAGGATGGGTTCTTTTAGGTGGATCTTGCCCTTTTAGTAGTAAGAACTATTTCTGGTTCAGGTAAAAAGCATCTTGAAGAAATGAATTTCTAGTGCAAGTGAAATTTTTAACCCCAAATTTCAAGTTCATCAGTCTGCATAAGCAAATGCGTATTTGGAATATATTTATGTCCCTTTTATACTAGATTTTGCACTTCAAATAGTTTCATCATTTTTACTTACTGATGCACAATGGAATCTTAGCAGATGGACTTCTCTGGTTTTGTGGGTCAAGTATCTTGCAAATAGTAAAGTGTGGTTTAAAGATGAGCCATAATCAAGTGACTATGAAATGTAAGATGCTTTCCCAGGCACGGGGCCAGAGCTGCTTGCTAAGATATGCAAACACAGCTCTGCTGAAATGCGTGGAGTTGCACTTGCTCATGGCAGAGGAATTTGGCACTGCCAGTTCAATACTGTGAAAAGTCTATAGTATTAATCATTAATTTCGAAATCTGAATCTGAATTTCTTGGATGTTCTACCAAGCTCAATAGACAGCCTGTCAAAAGGTCAGGAAAAAATAATACATGTTTTAATATTTCTTTACATGAAACCTTCATTTTTCCATCCTGAGGGAAAAAAAAATGCACTTCTTGATATTTCTTGAATACAAATGGCAGAATTTTCTCTGCATAGCCAATACATTTTTAAAAATATATTTTGTCAGCTTGAGCCTTAAGGAGGTTTTTTTTTATAGTCCATATTACAGAATATTTAAATCTTATCTCAAAAGCCATTTTCATTATATAATATTTTCCCTTCCCTACTCTTACCATAACATTAATAACAACAAAGATGGATTGTCATTTTTCGAGACAGTCACTGACAACTAGATTTGTCTATGGGTTTTGTTGGAAACACAGAGTAAGGTGTCACTTAACTATAATGTAAATCATACAAAATAAATCGAATTGTCAGACAGATTCTGGGGGCAAAACATAATAATATAATCAAACAGAATTTAGATGGTACCACTCCAGAATTTAGATGGGTAACTCTTTTTCTTGCAATGGTTTTTCACAGCCATTTCTCAGGGTTTTTTCTGCCTTCTGAAACTGAGGTTAGAGAAATCATGGTGCCTTTCTGGGTCAAGATCTTTTCCTCACAAATCCCTTTATGTTTTTTAAGAAATTATCTTCAATGGCTGAAAGTAAATGCCTGAGTTGTAATGCCAACTTCAGATGTGACCTTGGGAAGTCATTTAACTTCTCTACCCAAGCACCTTCATTAGTAGCACAAGGCTAATGACAGATAATTCTAATACCTACTACATAAAGGCACTTGACTGATAAATCAGTTCAGATTTATTCAATGCATCTATCAAAGCACTATAAGGAAGCAAATTAATTAATTTTCATTGTTCTGTTTGCTAGAGGTTCCTTGGTTTAACTGTTTCTTGAAAAATTAAATTATTAAATCTAATGGGTTTTCCTGGTGGATGAAATTCCAGGAAACTCTTAAGAGCCATAGTAGCAGTCTGTTCAGTTGGAATTCAGATTACAGGGGATTGGATCAGACCTTCCATTCTCAAAAGGATGGGTATAAGTCCAAGAGATTTCTACTTGTTGTTTCACTTTGGGGAGTTGTAATGCTTTTATGGAAATACTTCACCATTTTGGTGGCCAGTGAACATTTACAAGAGTTAAATTCAGTAGCATTATTGTTATTTCCAACAAAACCCAAATGAAGGGTTTTTTTCTTCTTCAGTATGAACTGATGAAGCACCATATTTAAAGCATTTAAAAATGAACTTTTCAAAGTCCCTTACTACTTTTCAATGAATTTATTTTTATGACGATTTTTTTGGACCACACATGGATCTGTCAGTTTCACCTCATACAAAATTAAAAGATTTCTGGAGACATGACAAATAATCCAAGTTGCTTGTAAGAACACCTGGCCAGTGGAAGAACTGAGTTGGGCAATGGTTTATGGTGATTTAAAGAGGATATAGTGCAAACACATGAATAGTGTCATAAGGTTGGATGGTAAATTGTAGCAGGTAAAATCTAACAGCACCATTCTGGTTTTGGTTTATAGTCTCTCTGTCCATTAAGTTTGCAGAAGAATTAATTAATTTTCTCCATGTAATTACCCCTTTGAAGAGGTTAGTGGATTACTTTGGGGCAGTTAGGGGCTTGGGACTTTTTAATTTTACAAAAAAAAAAGAAAAAGAAGAAAAGAGTTTGAACTTCTTTATGAGACACAACACAAGCTACCTTTCATTTTCTAAGAATTGTATTATTTGGAGCTCCCTAATTCAGACTGATTGTAACCTTTCCTGTCATAAATGTGGAAACAGGTTTAAATGCTGAAGACAGGAGGGGAGAAAAAACACATTTGTAGTATGCACTGTACACAAAATAAGCAGCTGGGCCTGCTCAGTGACCCCTTCTTAGCTCATTTGGTAATGAGAGAAAAGGGGCAAAATTGTGAAAGAAGTTTTTACTCAGGTGGTCGACAGTGGATTTAATCTCAATTTACATCAGCATTAATAGAACTAATATCCCAACCAGTATTCTTTTCTTTCCAGAAATAACTCTCAGAAAACCCTAAAGAAATGCAAAACTTTCTGCTAGGGAGTGAAGATCATCTGTGTAGCCCTGCAATGCACTTGAGGTCGATGCAGTGCTGGGAGTTCCCACGTGGCACTTCCAGGAGGCACTGGTGGCCTTCGTAAGGAATAGGTGACAGTATTTTCTTTGTGCTTTTGTAAATATTGTCTAAATTTATGAACTGACAGATTTTAAGACAGAAAAAAACCCAGAAGAAAAAGCCTAAGAAAAAAAAAATTGGCTCATTTATTTCTGCAACTTTGGTTCAAGGAACAAAGGCGGTTCCTGCTGATATTTTCACAGATACTTGAGATGTTCTATTCTTTTTTTTTGTTTAAGTGCACACTGCTGCTTCAGCAGAGTACACACCTAGCTGTTTGCTTCTGATGATGGAGAAAAAGTGTCAGTATTCTGTCATAGCTCCTGCATCCAACTTGCACTCTGAAAAATGTGTTCATCCCTGGGTTTACTCTTACAGATTGATCAGCTTTTACTCTGCATTTTTCTTTTAGCTGACTTTAAGCTAGATAAAAAGTACAGTTTAGGAGGTGGTAATCCTTGCTTCTAAGCAAGTCATAGATTAGTTTAATTCAAGCTCTTCATTCAAGTTGAGAGATTTTATTTGAAATTAAAGCTGTGAGCTACCTTTGTGTCCTCGTGTTTCATCTGCTCAGTTTTAATTTCCATCCCAGGCCTTTCTTCCCTGTGTGGGCAGCAGATGTTCCTGATTCCTAGTAAACATTGGGAGTGTACTGACACAGCTAAAGCCTCAAGTCCACTTATTGCAGTGAGACAATGAGAAGTTTGCACTCTTTGAGTGAAGTTCCTGAGTCCCTCCTGCAGCCAGATTTTATGTCTGTTTGTCCTCCTTTGAGGCAAAATGAGCTCAAATTCTTTCAGGATAAAACTTTCTGCTAGTGCAGTGTGATGGGTGAACTCTTTATTCTGCTTTTTTTACTGGCTTTAACCACTGGGTATTGATATTCCACGGGGATCCAAGCCAGTTTCATCTTCTTCTGTCTCGATTAATGCTGAAATGCAATCAAAGTGCCTTAGAAAAGGTGAAACAGAGAAACAGCTGCTGCTTTGTGACTTTTACAGCCTCTGCTGTTGCTGTCTCTGAAGCAGGTAGGTTATTAAAGGAGGTGAATATTCAGAGTCTGCATGGTCAAGATTGTTTTTGTCCAGAAGCCAGCAGCAGACCTGCAGGCTGTGAGGGTCCCTCTCCAAGGCTTGGCAGCTGCTCTGGAGGGAGAAGCTGCAGGACCTGTGCTCCCTAAACTGCATTGCTGACACAGAAATAGGAGAGAAACGAAACAATTGGACGTGGAGCAGCTACAGCAGATGCTGCTCCCTCCACACCTGCCCTTGGCAGATTTCCAGTGAAGCTGAGGAATCCAGGATGGCTGGAAGGGGGAGGAGCTTCCTTATCTCATGGCTGCTTTGGCAGTATTGCTCCAAAATTTCTTCCTACCTATAAACACCTGAGTAAACAATCACACCAGAGGCAGTGAGACTATTACCATTCTCTTGAGTAATCATTTTCTATTCATTTGTCTCTTTTTTCTTAGACTGCTGCACTCTTACATTTCACAGCAATGCCAACAGGGTTGAAGGATAATTTTATTTGTTCACAGGTATATCTGTAATGTAAATAAGAATCAAAAGCTACATGAAGTTAGCAATTTGTAGGTAATGATGGTTTTCCTCCTTCCCAGGAGAGTACAAGATTAAAAATTAAATTTGAAAAAACACTAACTGGGAAATTGATGCAGAATCTCCCATACCAACTTGAAAGCATTTTTAGCTTTGGGACTGTAAACATAAAGCCAGGGCCGTGCTGGTTCTGTTATCTGATTTCCTAGAGGTCGTCATTCATTTACAAATGGCTTATCATGTGGTTTTGCACATTGGAAAAAAATGCTGGAGGATTTCCTGTCAATAGAAGTGTAATGCAGCCACTTCTTCATAATTTTTTGTAATTATTTTACATCTTTATGTGTTCTCTATTACTTATTTTCATGAGAAGTACCTGGTTATCTCCATGAAGCAACATTTATTTGTAATAATTTCCCAGTATTTTTGTTACCTGATTTTTTTTTGATAATTAACTTTTAACTATGAATCTTTGAGGCTTCTTTAAAAGAGATAAAATCAAATTACTCCCTTATAATCACTAATATTTTAAAAATATTTCTCTAGTGAATAACACCCTCTGAGCAGGGGACTCACATCAGTCTGATCATGCTCTGTGCTGTGTGATTCATATTTTCCTAAAATAACAGGACTCCTACAAACTCTAGTATCCATTTATACCTCCTATCCCTTACAATCCGCTCACACCCCACTCTCTGTGATTATAACTTGTTAATAATACAGTCAAGAGCATTTGGTACTTCTGTTAATTAACTGATTATATTAATTAAGAATTTAGCTCCTCCAAACCAGTTGTTTGAATTTATAACCTTACTACACCATGGTGCAGTACAACGTCTGGCACGCTGGATATTCAGAAAAGATTTTTTTTTTATACAGCCCCACCTAATTACCCTCATTGTTTATTTTTTACTCTCATATCCTATTTGGTACAGTGTTTTATTTGTGCCCTAACCAGAAATTATGTTTTCCTCTTGGGCTTCTTTAAAATTGGTACCTCAATGTGTGTTCTAAAACCTGTGTGTTGGATATATTTTTGTTACTGAAGACAGGTTAACATTTTATTGCTCTGTAAAAAGTTTAGCCTCTTGGCCTTTGTTCTGTGATGTATTATCAGGGTTATATTTCAGTCATTAAATGTTAGCCCTGTGCTTTTACATGAGCATCTTACACTGTAAGAACTTAATTAAACAGCTTGTCCTAGAGCACAAAGTGTAAGAGAAATAATGGGAATGGTGGGAAATGAAAGGATGAAATACAGGAATCTACACTGTTATTCCAAAATCACAACAAAATAAGAAATTAAACAAACAGCTCTGATTACTGCAGAGAAAGGGAATTTGTCATTAAAAATTGAGCCATTTCAGGGCAGAAATGCAGAGGGAGAGCTATATAAGAAGTGAGAAAGTTTGTAAAAGCTGTAAGTACTTCTGAGGAAACTGAAAAAAAATAATTTACAAGGAAATAGTGAGCCCGAAATATTGGAGAGCATTCAGACCTGCTAAAAAATTGAGTAGATATCCAGAGAAAATTTGAGCACAGAACAAATTAAGCACAAATTCAGAAGATTTGAGCACAGAACAACATGCTTAATGATGGAGTTTTGAACTGATGCAAAAGAAGATATTGTAATCCTTTATCTAGATATCTCTAGAAATTATCTTGAACAAAAGTTACAGCAATTTTGATTTTAAAATGTTTTGCAAGCAAATTACACATGTCAAATATTCAAATACAGACAGCTGAGTAATAAAATTGTTTTGTTAATTTATTAATCTAGAATAAAATATGCATTTGCATCCCAGTTTCAAGGTACAGTGGAATTGCACTGGAGTGTCTCTGTTTCTTCAGCTGATGCAATGCGTGGGTCACAGTGGATTTTATCCTGGTTTTTCCTCTCTGTCCCATTTGCTGCATTCTAACAAGCATCGTGGTTATGGTGAACCAGTCACAAGTATATCCCACATTGCTTCTTTTGTGTTTTCCTGGAATTCCAGGTGTTCTCAGGAACAAAATGCACCTTTTGCCATTTTGGGTTGGTTCAGTAACTGTTGTTGTTGTGTTTTGACACCAATAGTCTCAGCCTTGAATGGCCTGTGCAGCTTTAAAATTTATTTCTGTCAAAGCAGATCCTCAAGAAAAGCAGTAGAGTCAGATAAACCATGTCTTTGTTTCCCCCAGGACAGTTGTTATTTGGACAAAATATTCATCTCTCACTGAAGCTTTTTCTACAGAATTGCATGAGGGAAATTTTAGGAGAAATCAGGAAGATTATACAAATGGACACAGAGCAGGCTGTGAGAAATGGTGATCTGGGAGAGCTGCTGGTATAAGAGAAGGTTTTAGGGTGAATTTACAGTGAATTTATTCATATCTGCTTGCAATGCTGCTGCTGAATGTCAAGCATTTAAGGGGCTAGATTTTTTTTTCCTCTTTTTTTTTTTTTTTCTTATTGACAACCTATGGATTCATCATGTCATGTAGATATGTATCCAGAAAGAAAGTATTCTTAGTCAGAATTATCCTAGGTAAAAAGCTGAGCTCAGTTATGTAGGAGAAGACATGTTGGAAAGCCTCATGAAATTAAAGAGCAGCAAGCTCATTCAGAAAATATCTAGATATTACTGAGTAAAATACCATAAGCCTAATAACAAATCTCCCTAGTGTTTGAAAGTTTATTTTTTACCTTAATTAAATTTTCAAAGATAAAACCAACCACCTCACTATTCTGTTAGAATAAGATTATAAAAAGTGTGTGGATCGGGATTCACCAGAAAATCTTTTATGAAATATTGATGATAATAAAGGAAGACTGACTCCATCACTTAGCCTGAAAAAAATCATCGGTTTGACTGCTTTATTTCCAGGCTTGGGCTTCTGAAAATCAAATAAACAATTAAGTGGATTTTCTTCAAAGTCCCAGAAAGTTTTTCCTATGGCCTCAGAGCAGCCAGCAGCAACTTCAGCCTGAGGACAACTTCTTAAGAAACTTTTAAGTAGCCTTAAAAAGGATTTTAGCATGAAAGCATAATCTCAACAGTAAGTATAGTTTCACAGTACACAGGTTATAAAACTCCTGTTTTGATGATCCTGAAGTGCTTCCAAGACTTCAAAAGTTGAGGAAAAGTGGTACTATGAGCCTTAATCCCTTTACAACATGTTATGCTTGAAAAAGCGCAAGTTAGAGAGGGGAGGAAAAGTCCAGATTTTATCAACTCCTGCACTTCCTGCAGTCAAAAGGTTTGCAGGATTCAGGTCCTGCTGCAGAAGGATGAGTGACTGAAAGGCTGCTGCCATCACCCCAGTGATGGGGCTGTTACAGCTGGGTGACAGAGTCACTGCAGGGAGAACCTTTTGTCACAGAGCCACCAATGGAGGTGCTGCTGTCTCCTTGGAATCTGTGACTTCCTACTCCTCCCCTTTGGGGCACTGATCAGTGGACCCCAGTTTCTCTTTTAGTTGTAATGAAATAAGGACAGTTTTTGATCATGGCTGTGCAGGGCGTGCAGCACATCAGCTGTTGCCTTCCCAAAACACATTTTGTGCTGTTCAGAGCTCCAAGGGATTTGGAAATATCACCGTGGCCAAGGAAGCAGGTAAGAGCAGCCATAAGGTCTGAAACCACTCGTGGTGTGGCTGGAAGTGCCATGGATGTCACTATTGGACATGAAATGAGTACACAGAAGCTTGGTGAGTTCAAGAGAGAAAAAGAGCTAATTTTGAAATAGAGCTGACTTCACAATATACAGAATTTTAGACGTGACAGTGGATTGGAGGATGAAATTGCCACCTCTTCAACCACACTGGTTAAACCAACAGTCCATCAATTCTCTCTTTCTACAAAGAGATTAAAATGCAAATGCAAAACAATCATTATTTACATGAGCAGTGTGAGAGAACTCCGGTAGAAATATGTAAACATCAGAAGGCATGGAAAACTTTTAAAAGAAATTTAAAGTTTTCAAAAGAACTATAAAATAAAACTTAGCACTTTTAAAAATCGGGGCAACACATGGATACTTTTTTGTTACAGGAATTGTTGGTGCTGCACTGTCAGAAGGAGCATGAAGGAACTCACCAGTTTGTATTAAGAATAAAACAAAGAAATTTTTAAATAGGAGAGGGGGAAATGAGGATGAAGCAATAATGATACCTTATTTGACTCAGTCCTCACAGGGATTATTATTCTTGCTGGGATGCCAATATTGCTGTAGAGTTTATTCAGGACAGGAAAATCACTGAGGCTTTGTGGGACCCCTCTCAGGCAATAACAGTGTCAAAGGACATCTCGTTGAACAAAAGTGTTTGGTGATTTTGTTGGTTTACATTATAAAAATTGAAGTGTAGGTCGGAATAGCTGCTACTGACCACAGTTCTTACAATACTGTGTAACATTAAACCTCTAATCATGCATGGTATTGCAGCTAATCACCAAGTTACCTTAACACCCACTGGTTTAAAGAATGTAAAGCACTTAAATAACACAAATAGGAAGCTGCAACACTTCACAATCCCAGTCTGTGTGAGAGAAAGCAAGAGCAGATGAAATTTTGTACCTTGGCTTGCACACAGATATTTCAGTATTCCTGTAGTCTTTGCCCATTTCAATGGATACTGGTAAATAAATAAATAGGATGAACAGATCACTGGCAGCGCTATACAAAAGGTTCTACATCAGTGTAAGTATTAATTACACTCATTACTGACAGATGATTTTCAAAAGCCTAACAGATAAAAACATCAAGACCATAAATCATTAATTTAATCTGATTATTTCCAGTCAGTCCTTTATTTACTGTCCTCTCAATTAAAAATTGAGGTTAATGAATCTTTCAAATATACTATAATATTCTAGTATTCATTATTTCCCCTCTTCCACCCCAGGTAAAAGTCTATCTTTTTCTCCTTTCCATCCCTTTTTGCATTAGAGAGGCACTTCTGAGTCACACCATATATTTTCATTTCTGGAAGTCGCTGATAGCAGTTTTCCCATCTGAAATGTGCAAAGAGAATGAGATGGCAAAAAGCCAGGCAGCAGCAGGAGCTCTGGAGAGCAAATGTGCAAGTACAGTTTTACCTTGGTCGTAGCTTACAGCTTTCTGTCTTTGCCTTTTCCTTTACCTTCTTTCTTAGCCATATCATGGCCATAAATCATCTTTTCTTTCCGTTTTGTTTCTAATAAAACTTAGAATTCTGCTGAGGAACTTGCATTTCTGGCCCCATTTTTGAAAATTCCTGATTTGCAAATGAATCAGGTGTTATCCAAACATACCCAAAATTGGTAGGAATCATCAGAATGATTCATTATTTTTATGCATCACAGTTAAAAATACAAAAAAAAATCTTCCCCAGTGTTTTTTTGCCAAGTCCAACCCATTCTTTGTTGCTACCTGCCTTCATAAAGTCTTTTCTCTTGTAGAGCAGAATAATTCCAACATCTTCAAAGCAGAATAGCAATTTTTATTCCTTCCTTTTTTGTAATGTTTGACACAAATGAGTTTGGCATTTTGCACGCTGTAGGTGAACGTGTAAAACAAGATGCTTGGTTGGGGTAAAATGATAAATCTTCCTCCATCTTCACTGACACAATGTCAGTGTCCATCAGCCAGGGCTAAATCCAGGCCTTTGAACTTGACCAAACTTAGAACTGCAACAGCTCAGGTTCTCTTTGTGCTTCTGGCCTCAAACTCTTTTTAGAGCTCAAAAGCCCCAAATGTCTGTCTTGCATCAGTTTTGGAGGTTTGGAGTGTTTTCTTCTGGGTGTTTTTGGTTTTGGTTTTTTTTTGTTGTTTTTTTTTTTTAACTCAAAATGCTTTTTTTAAATTTAATCATTAATATGATCTCCACTTTGTAGGCAGTATCTCCACTTTGTAGGCAAAGTCAACTTGTACCAGATCAAGAAAAAGTATCTGATCATTGTGATTTCTGTCAGTAGTTCATCAGTGAGATTTTCAGACTCCTTGTTCCAATTTCTAGATTTTATCCAAAATATCTTTTGACTTTTGTTTGACTTGTTATTTGCATATCACTTAAAATAGTAGACTAGATACAAGTGGGCAAAAAACTTTGAGCATTTAGAAACCATTAGATGCAACCTACTCTTTACTATATTTAAGCCAGTAAAAGTAAACATAGTAGACTTCCAGGATTAATTTTAAATAGCTAGAAGCTTGCTAACATACAAGAGAAACTTAATTTTGCCCAACTTTTGCCTTTAATCTTTTAGGTGGTTATTGTCTGTACCCTCTGGGACAGCACAGTAGGGAGGTGGACTTTTAGAAGATGTTTATTGTCATCCCAAACTAGAGGAATCGGGCAAAATACGTGGGATGTGTTGACTGAAGATTCCTTTCTCTTTGTGCATCTTTGTAGGGATCTGCCATCTTTGCAGCTCTCCCTTGAAAGCTTTCTGATAATGAAGATAAAAAACTGTTAGAAAGCATCCAGGGGAAGAGCTGTGGAGATGGAGAAGGATTTGGAAGAGAAGCTGGATGAGGAGCAGCTGATATCACTTGGTCTGTTCTGTCTGGAGGAGATGGGTCAGACCTCGTCAGGGTCTGCAGCTCTGATCTTTGCTCTCTGTGACAGTGACAGGACCCAGGGAATGGCTGGAGCTGGGTCAAGGGGATTTTTGTTGGATTTCAGGGAATGGTTCTTCCCCCAGAGGGTGCTGGCACTGCCCAGGCTCCCCAGGGAATGGGCACAGCCCCGAGGCTGCCGCAGCTCCAGGAGGATTTGGATGATGCTCTGAGGGACAGGGTGGGATTGTTGGGGTGTCTGTGCAGGGCCTGGGGTTGGGTTTGATGGTCCTGGTGGGTCACTTCCAACGCTGGATAGGAGTCTGTGGATCCTAGACAATTAGGGGCAAAAAATGTCTTACAGTCAGGTCATTTGGTGAACCTCTGGAATGACAAAAGTCATGTCGGTGGCAAAAGCTTTTCCCACAGATGATGCTGCTCTTTCCTGTGGCGTACTTCTAAATCTGCCTTCAGCTTCTTGCAGAGGGGATGTTGTGTGCATGTAATTACCTTCTGGTGAGAGCTTGAAATGCTTCATTTACATCAGATCCTTCCCCTGTAATAACACCATCATATCAAGTCTCTTTGCAAGTGAGACAAGCAGTAGCACGTGTGTCTTAGGGGAGCATCAGCATTTCCCACCTCAAGCAGGCTGAAGGTATGTTTCCCTGATATTTTCTTTTAAGCTGCAGCAGAAGAATAACATCCTGGAGCCACTGCCCGTGGTCAGTTGGATCTCAACCTGCTTGAGCTCCCCAAGCTTATTTTAGTTTGCAGTGTCTGTCAAAGACGTTCCTGTTTCCATCTTGTGTGCGTGGAAAACTCTCCTGGCACGTAACTGTAACACAACAGATGGGACACACTGCATCTTGGCTGACCTCTGCTTTCAGCATTTAAATAGCTAAACTGATTTTATTACCATGAAATAAACTTCCAAGAACTTCTTACGCTCTAGACCAAGCTAACAAGTGCCAGCTGCGACCCTGCAATTGGAGTAGCTGAGGAGGACAGTTTTCATAGTGGTTTTGTGGGATTGGCAGAGACTTCCATGGATTCTAGTGAGAACCTGAGGGATGAAAATGCCTGGAAAACTTTGATTTTCTTCCAACCAAGACAAGGAGGTGGAAACAATGTTGTTAGGAGCGCACATGGATTTTATTAGTAAGAGTTTCCAAGGTCATGCTTGTGGTTTTTGCTGTCATTGGAAAGAGACTGAGGACAAACGGGGCTTGGAACATTGGCATCTGAAAAGTGCTGAAGAAATGGTCAGCATACTTCATCTCAGTCTGCCATTTTTAAGAAGGTTTTCTCTTTGTTCTCACTGTTCTGTTGTTTTCAGCTCCTGATGCCCCCATTTTTTTGGGATTTACTCTCCATTTTAGGCTGATTGTAAGACCAATAGCTCCCAGCTCCTTTTCACAGGGAATTCCAGGAGGAACTCAGGTACTCCACTGCAAACTCAGGGATGCAATCCCCTCCTGAAAATTAAGCACTAGAAGTTCATATATATAGTAAAATGTAAAAGACAGGAATTACTAAAAAGCAGTTAAAAAGTGCCCTTGCCCTGTGCACCTTGTTTCTGAGGGAGGGATAAAGATCTCATTAACATTTTCTTACCCTTTTTCAACAGTTTTTTTTCATTAGAAATTATTATTATTACACCTTTTCATGTTCTAGATTCACTTTTCATACATGAATTTAGGCTCTATCCCTTTGGCTCTTGTCCCATTTGTTGGGCAGGAAAGTGAATGCACTCTGCTAACACTGATTGGGAGTTTGAATATTAAATATAGACATACAGAGATATAGATATATATATAAAGCGATATAGTCATTGAATCCTATTTTTAAAAGTGTTTGACACGTTCTTTAAAATTGAGCAAAATATATGGAATTATTTTATTTTAAAAAACCAATCTGACTGAGGTAGTACAGCAACATATTTAAATGCTTGCTTCCTTTGGGCTGCTGGGAAACTGGCATGTGCTTTGTACAAGGACCTTTTATTCTGATTTCTTCAATTATATCAACTGCAGATGTTACACACACAGTTACAGGTACAACCAGATACCACCATCTGATTACAGACCTTGGAAAACTGATTTTCCTTTACCAGATGTAAGCACACTATTAAGTCTAGTTCTAGATAGCATTTTTTTATAGTGTTCAAAAAAAAAGGACAAAACAATTTTATGCAACTAAGTAATACAGATGCTTTCAATAGAAGTTCTTATAGTAGAGAGGCACAAATCTATTTCTTTTACTCACTGATCCTTTTCCCTACAGCGTTTTCTGCTCAGGTTTTTGTACTTGTTTTCATTCTTCCTGTGTGAATTTTTCTTCAGTAATATAAGAAATAAAAACAAGCTCTTGTGTGTTCTTCTTCATGTCTTGTCTAAGCATGACATTTTTGTTGTAATACAGATTTGAAAATAAAAAAAAAGCCCAGCTATATTTTTCTGCATAAAGAAATGGGAATCTGAATTTTACAAGAGGGACTTATTTAGTCTTTATTGAGGTGATTCATAGAAGGTGTGGAGGAGAGAGAAATAAAAGAAGAGTGTTGTGCCTTGAAACTCTACTTTTATTTCATAAGCAACTTTATTACAAAGTGAAGCATACATCTTTGTTATATAAATAATCATCTTCAAGAAGTTCTGATTAAATTAAATTTCATGTTTGTGCCTCATTTTGCAATTCTGTCGTGCTCATGATAATTATCATTATTATTTTTTCATCTTGATGTCTAAGAGAGCCTTTCCTTGTGTTAGAAGACAGGGCAGAATTAAAATTTCAAATTAATTAAATTCTTCTCACAGGATATATGAGGTCCTGCACTTACCAGCATGGCAGAATATTTGCTATGAAGGTGGAGGAGGCTGCCTGTAAAACAAACAAGAATAAAATAGCAAACAAACAAACCAAAAGCCTAAACAGGAGGCAATTAAAACCCTGCTTATAATAGGTTGAATGTCAGACAAACAAAGTGTGAGAAAATAAATAATCATTCAAATTCTCTAAGTATTCAGTAATCTAATTTCTAATTCCAGTCCAATTTCTAATCTGTAAAATCTAGGCAATTTCAAGCTCTACATCAAAGAGCAATTTAGAAAACAATTCCAGAATTTTATTCCCACAATGACCACAAATCTTCTAAATTTTGTTTTGAAAATCCTACCAGAATGTGAGGTTATTTTTTCCTCCCAAGCGCTTACCTTGGATGCATTTGTAAAACATTTCTGCAGCTTCCTCTAATGTCCTATTTCCCCAAACTTCCTGGGAACTCTTTGTGCCTCACAGTTTCTGCTCCTCGTTTTACACGTGACTGTTTTAAATGAAGTTTTTCAATGGGTTGTATTAACAGTTCATTGTATTTTCTTCAATTATCACTATTTCTTCAACATCTTTATCTGCTCCCATCTTGGTGCTTTAGCTCTGATCTGGTTTGTTTAGGTTTTAAAACTGCTCCCACAAATATGAGTCTTACAATAGATTATCATCTGTGTTTGTAACCTGTCAGGATTGTTATAGTTCCTTGTGATGGATCAGGCAATAGAATTTCTATTTCTGCTTAATCTTTTCCCTGCTCTGCTGCTGCTTGGTCTGATGGGCATTGAGGAAATTCAGGTTTCTTTGGCTGTTCCTCAGTGAGTTAAGTCCAAGCCTTTTGGCCTTGTAGATACATCTATAATTCTGAATAAAGGAGGATCAGAGAGCTCATGCAAGAGCTGGGATAATTCAATGGGATTCTCTTATTTTACAATGCAGATATAGAATAATACATCTTTCTAGAGCAACCCTTTACATCCCTTGTTACAGGAGTGAGTTGCATTTTAAGGGAGTATCTGCTGGGAACACATGGATAATCTAAAGTGTTTAATCATTTGTGGAAATCACGTTGTGCCTGGAGACTCTTGTAATACTGGCCTTGAAAAGTTCCTTCCCAGAAAAATGTTTGTTGAAATGTGCACAGGCAGGATGATCATAAGGGTAGTAGCAGGTGGTATTTAATATGATTTTTCCCCCCCACCTGATTTTTTGGTTATGCTGTTTCAACTATTTTACAACTTACTGACATGTATTTTGTCATGTCAGTGCCCTGAAAAATCTCAAGAATTCATAAAATATCTCAGAAGCTGGTAATTGATGATAATGGTTTGATAAATATACCTGCATTTACAGCATGAGATTATATGGCAGCATGGTGCAGCAAAATGTCAGTTCCATGAAAAATAGGCAGAACTTTTCAATGAAAAGAGCACTGAAAAATAAGACAGCTCATTAAATGTTTGGGTTCTGTTAGATGCTAACCTAAACTCTAAGAAAATAGCCTTGCTAATAAAGGATAAAGCTGGAAGGTAAAAGTATTTATTTAAAAATATTTAAAAATAAGAGAGGGAGCAACTCAGGAGCTGCTGAATGAATCCATAAAACTTATCACAAAAATCTCCTGACATCTCTAAACAAATCTACATTGGGAATGTTAAATACAGAAATGCATATTGTATAAAAATATCAGTTTGAATTATTCTGGGAAATCCTGGAACCTGGAGAAGCTGTGTGAAATATCTCCTATGAATGTTTTCCTGGTAAGAAATACATTATTAGGTCAACATATTTGGCTGGATTTAGCCAATAGGAATTTACTCAATATCAACTGACACAATTTTTTTGGTGATGTTTTTTCCTTGCTGCCACCAAACAGAAAAAACAATATTATTTAAA